>WHYT01015599.1:61946-86386 GCA_009806455.1 Tetrax tetrax | reverse complement strand
AAGGCAGACTGGCAGAAAGCCTATGAATGAGTGACTTGGACCAGCTGACAGGTTCAGGGTGCTATGACTTTCCTGGTTGGACTATCCTCTTTTGCTGAGTTGGGGAAGCAGTTTCTGGACTTGTTAGCCAGTCATCATACACTACCTCTGCTCCCCCTCTCTGCCCATTCTTTCCTTTGCATGCCTGGTACCTGGAAATACTGTATAAAGCAATACTAGCCCCTGAGAAGTATGGGACTAAATGCCATACATGCAGCTCAATGCTACAACATTGGAACAATGAGTCAAATTTATAAAAAAAAATCTGGATGGAAGTGTAGGATATATCCAGAAAAAAAAATTATGTACCATGGTTCTGGGTTAAGGTCACTTGGTAAGTGGCATATGTGGCTGCAAACTTATCAAACTAGTGTTCTGCAGTCTGCGTTGTTGGTTTTGACAGCAAAACCTAAATGATTTAGCAAGAAATCATTTAGGTGAATTTAGCAACGTAAGATTCCCCTCCTCTGCAAGTACTACTACTATGGATAAAAATCAGGCTCCAAAATGACTGATACGGGAAGGAGTGAGAGTAAGGACGAAGAGTTAAATGTTCATGGCTTATTAGTTGTGGTTAGTTTTAGTATTTCACTGAATAGTGGTTTTCATGGTGTGCTTTTCAGCTTTAACTGAAGTGGTCTGGATAGAGGCGTTTCTAACATTTATGTAATTTAAACAGCTTTGCACATTTAAAAACCATCTGAATGTTGAGCTGTAACTCTTTTACCAAAAAAAAAATATTCAGAACTCCTGTAAGTTCATATTATGTTTGTTACTACTGCAGGCATATTTTTTCCCTGCTAGTATCCACATCAGAAGCTTTACTTTTAAAGTACTTCACTTTTTTAATCCATGCTTCTTTTTTTTTTTTTGTGATAATAATACATTGAATATAAATGTGTACTCATACAAAAAAAAATTACTCAAAATTGTCCAGTTAAATAAAATGTTTTTTTCCTGAACCACACATTATTAGTAATTTCTGTTAATGTAAACAATAGATGTCAAACATAAATTATTATTATTCACACTGTAATATTTTCTCTTAATACTTAAATAATGGGGTTTTTTTCTGGTTTATGTAGATGCCTCGATAATAACTAGAAAACACTACAGTAGTCCATATGGTGCACTATTATTTTGGATATTGTTTTAGAAGTCTTTAACAATTTGAAACTCAGCTGCTCTTTTCTGTTCTTTATAGTGCTCCACTTATACTGCAAATAATTATTTTATCCTCTGATGACATGATTATCTCACTTTAGTTTAAGCTTCAGCAGCCATTTAACAATAGCCAATAAACCCCAATGCATATTACATTTAATGGAAAGAAATAAAACAGAGCTCTTGGAATCAGAGTTTAATTTATAAGCAACCATTTAATCAGTAAGAAACATTTACCTGGCAATGTGTTTTTTACATATTGAAAATCTCATGATATGGTTTATTACTCAGCAGAGCTTTTGCTGTATATATAAAATCTTGATAGACTGTTTCTTCTGCCTTGGAGATAATTTTTGTACAAAAAAAAAAATAACATTATGTGTGGTCAATCTAATTTATTTTAATATAACTTACAGATACTTTGGTTTCTTTTGCTAGCAAATTCTCAGCTATTTCAGAGAGGAGAGATGAAGAAAATCTACTAGTTTTAAGAGACTAGATTAGTGTCCTTCCTGTGGCATGACTATTGTCTATGGAAGAGCTGTGAATGTCAGCTAATCTTAAGAAATCACCTTGGAAGTAGTTTGACCTTAAAAGTAGCAAATTTTAAAATAATATCTAGTAAAAATTTTTACATACTTGTTTTCATCTCACTATGTTTAGCTGTTGGGCCCTGAAATAATGAGATAGTTAACACTGTGGATCAGTCTTCTATCTTGCATATTTCATTTGGGATATATGGGAAAATTTTACTTAATTTATTTATTTTAATTAGAAATAACTTGATAGCCATTCCATTAAGAACATTCTTCAACATTCTTTACAGGTCATTTTATTTACCTATGATCTCTGTTCTTCAGAATACCATTTAGGCCCCATGTTAAAAATATTAATCAATTAATTCATAAATCAATGTATAGAAAATGGATGAGAATGTACAGCAAAAATGTTAATTAAATTGTATTAAAATAGCATATAGAATCTTGGTGATCCTCCATAATATAGAAATAAAAAAAAAAAAGTAGGAAAACAGCTATTGAGGCAGATTACATTTTATGGGCTCTGGCATGGGGAAGCTTATTGATAATTTCAACATATGTATAAGTTTTGCAGGTGTTTAAGTATCACATGACTACCTACATTCTTCTCTGAGTTACTGTCTATCAAACTAACTCAAGCACAAAAAGGTGGTATATCCTGTTTATTTGAAGGGTTCATAATTAAATATCTTCTTTTCCTCAAGAGTAATTATGATTTTGTGTCAATATCAGACTATTCTGATGATAAACATGAGGATTATCTTTCAACATCTCTAAGAAGAGCTTTAGCTGTCTGTGGTGTGTAGACCTTGGCTGGATGCCAGATGCCCACCAAGCTGCTCTATCACTTCCTTCTTCAGCAGGACAGAGCGCTGAGAAAATAAGATGTGAAAAAAAAAAAAACTTGTGGGTCAAGATAAAGGCAGTTTAATAAAGCAAAAGCAAACACCACATGTGGAAGCAAATAAAAATATTTATCATAGAATCATAGACTCTTTAAGGTTAGAAAAGACCTTTAAGATCATGAAGCCCAGCAGTCAACCATGCCTACTATACTATGTCCTGAAGTGCAACGTCTACACGTTTTTTCAACACTTCCAGGGATGGTGACTTCACCAGTTTCCTGGACAGTCTGTTCCAGTGCCTGACCACTCTTTCAGTAAAGAAACTTTTCCTAATATCCAATCTAAACCTCCCCTGACACAACTTGAGGCCATTTCCTCCTGTCCTATCACTAGTTACTTGGGAGAAGAGACCAACACCCACCCCCTTACAGCCTCCTTTCAGGTAGTTGTAGAGAGCAATGAGGTCTCCCCTCAGACTCCTATTCTCTAGACTAAACTATCCCAGTTTCCTCAGACACTCCTCATAAGACTTGTTCTCCAGATCAGCTTTGTTGCCCTTCTCTGTGTGTGTTCCAGCAACTCAGCATCCTTCTTATACTGAGGAGCCCAAAACTGAACAGAGTATTCGAGGTGCGACATCACCAGTACCGAGTATGGGGGCACAATCATTTCCCTACTTCTGCTGGCCACACTGTTCCTGATACAAGCCAGGATGCTGTTGGCCTTCTTGGCCACCTGGACACACTGCTGGCTCATGTTCAGATGGCTGTCACCAAGCATCTCTACTTCACGTCATCAGGTGATGTCCAGCCACTTCCTGGGAAGTAGACCACCAGCAGTGTAGCAGTTGCTTTGGAAAACAAATGTAATAATGAATGCCCCCCACCCCTCCCACCACGCTACACACACACACACACACACACTCCTTTCTCTTAGCTTTTATTGCTGAGTAGATGTCATATGGTATGGAATATCCTTTTGGTCAGTCTGGGTCATCTGTCCTGGCTATGTCCCCTCCCAACATCTTGCCCATCCCCAGTCTGCTGGTGAGGGATGAATGTTGGAGAGACAGCCTTGATGCTGTGAGAGCACTGCTCAGCAGCAACGCAAACACTGGTGTGTTATCTACACCTTTCTAGCTAACAACACAAAGCACAACATTATGAAGGCTGCTATGGGAAAAATTAACTCCATCTCAGCCAGACTCAATACACTTCTAGTATAGTATTGACTCTTCCTTAACTGTAGCCCTTCTGCTAATATTGACCTCATACTATATAGCTCAGAAATGAGGAAAAAGATTGTTATAGCAATGTTCAAATCTTCATGACAGTTACAGAGAGGAATAATGTGACTGTGTGGATATAGTATCTAACTCTAAGCGTGCTTTAAAATTTGGACTTTCTGAAATTTCCACATGTTTTGTACTAAGGATAGTATACATTTACTTGTAAAGTGTTGATAGATTTTTAAAATGTATGAAGTAGTGTTTTTTTACATAACATAGCAGGTTAGTGTTTACCTATGGGCAGCTATGATTGTTAGACTAATAACATAAGCTCTTATTTTAATTTTCAAATTCAATAAACCAAGGATTTTCAACATACTCTCTCTGCAAGAATTAAATCCTTGGAAGTAAAAAATAATGACACAGTGCACAGAATTCCAAGATGACCAGCATCGTTGTATGCAGTAATATCCTTTTAATAAGAGCTACTTAAAAATTAGATATTCTAGATACATTTTTGAACTTCACTGAAATTTCATTGTTAATATCTTATTTTGCAAGTACTCCAAAGTATTCAATATATAGAATGTTTCAAAAATAAGTCAATAGTATTACTGATGGCTTCTATTTTATCTGCACATACAGAGCCACTGTAAACTAAGCTACTTAAAAACTCAATTTTTGCAGTCATTATTCTGCATGTCAAATATAAAATGCAGAATACTGTGTTTGAAGAGAATAAAGATAATCTTCAGAGGGCAACTAAACATAATTCAGATTTTTTTTTCAAAGTCAGTATTAGGCTTTAAAATTTATTGTGAATGTTTGGGATGTGCCTGTTTAAATAGCTCTCAAAGGTATGTACTTACCTGTCTAGTCTTTGGCAAAGTGGTACTTTTTAATTTCCAAACCTAGTAGATTAGTTCCATGCAGACATATTCATATATGGAGTGAAGGAACTGATTTTGTATCTCTTCTTCTGCCTACCATTAAATATGTGCCAGAAAAGTACTTGCAAATATACTGTTGTGTAGTGTGTTTGTATATCTCTGCCATCCTGCTCTGTTGAACAAATTTTAGAAAATACGCTTCTAGTACCTTGTTTTGAAATGTAAAAGATGTATTTTGACCAAAGAGTTTTATCTGTTTGAACAGAACTTTTCAGATTTTTGTGGTTTAACCCTAGCCAGCCACTAAGCACCACACAGCTGCTTACTCACTCTTCCTTGGTGGGATGTGGGAAAGACTCAGAAGAACAAAAGTGAGAAAACTCATGGGTTGAGATAAAGCCAGTTTAATAGGTAAAGCAAAAACCACACACACAAGCAAAACAAAACAAGGAGTTCATTTACTACTTCCCATCGTCAGGCAGATGTTCAGCCATCTCCGGGAAAGCGGGGCTCCGTCACGTGTAACAGTTACTTGGGAAGACAACTGCTGTGATTCTGAATGTCCCCCTTCTTCTTTCTTCTTCTATCATCTTTTTATGTTGAGCATAACATCATATGGTATGGAATATGTTTGGTCAGTTAGGGTCAACTGTCTCAGCTGTGTCCCCTCCCAACTTCTTGTGTACCCCCAACCTGCTCCCTGGTGGAGTGGTATGAGAAGCAGAAGAGGCCTTGATGCTGTGTAAGCACTGCTCAGCAATACTGGAAACATCCTTGTATCATCAATGTTATTTTCAGCACAAATCCAAAACACAGCCCCAAACTAGTTGCTCTGAAGAAAACTAACTCCAGCCAAAACCAACACTCAGATAAATCTTCTTAATATTTAATTTTGCATTCTTTATACTGAATATAATTGTGTGTATATATGTATTTAAATAAAATGTGCTGTACAAATAACATAAATCAAAACATTTTAACTTTAAAGCTCAGAGTACAATTGCAGAGAGTAGAATTTGTTTCAAAAATGCAACCTATAGAAAAGGAGTTATTACAATTGAATAATTAAAAAGCATTAATCATTGCAGAAAAAAAATGAGGATATTAATTCAGCTGGATTCTACTTCTTGATCTCTGTATTCAGTTCTAGGGATGTGCATTTGTCTTCCTTAATTTTATGACAGGCATAGGTAAGCAATTTCACAATATAAACAACATTTCTAATCATAAAGTGTCTATACAATTCTGCTTCCTAATTTCATCAGGTAAAAAAATGCTCTATTTTAACAAACAGTTTTTGGAAAAATACTCTTTAAGAGCAGCTATACTTCTTGGTAAAATAAAGTAAGCTAAATTAAAAATGACTGAAAAAAATTGTGGCAACAAATTACCAAGTTTTGGAGTTTTGTCCAGTGAGATTTCCAGATCCTCTTGTTTCTTCTTATGCTACAGATACAGTGGAAAAGTCTTCAAGATTGAGTATAATATCTTCATTACTGAAAATGGCTGGATTTTATAAAAAAAAATTTAAAAACATTGTAAGTTGTTACATTCTTTAGAATCCAAAACTGGGAGTTAATGAGTGCAGAAGTAGCAATTACTACCATGTCTAAAATTGCCTAACACTTACTGCCGCTATGTTTTTGCTTCAAGTAATTTTGAAATTCAATTTGTGGACAATAATTTTTTTTTGTGCTAGTACTATAATTTTAGTATGTCTGTTGGTTTTGAGCACAAGGAATATGTGGAAGTCTCCCTTTATATAGAAACAACACTTAACTCTCGACAATCAAAACAGCTCGGAGCTAACTGTTGAAATTGGGAAGACAGAAAGAATTGTCACTGGACTAGGCCTTAAACACATGATGAGTATGGCATGGAGATAGTGGATAGGTATGGGCTCCTCACTGTCTCTTCCAGTACAAGAATTAGGGAAACGCAGATGTAAGATGCAATGCAAACACTGGGAGTTGATTATTTGTTACTAGTGTAATTCAGTTGTGGAAATTCTAGATTTTACAATTTCATGAGTGTTAATACTTTACATAAGCTTAAGGGGTAGCTGGACAAGCTCATGGAATCCATAAGGGTATTAAATGTAAATACACTATCTGCAGTTCAGGGAGTCACTGAACTGCAAACTGTTAAAGCCAGGGAAATTATTCCAGGAATGTTCCGATACCTTTCTATTCTGTTTTTATGCTTCTCCATAGGTATTTGGTTTTGAGCACTGCTGAAGAATGACTGGGCTTAGTTAGTAGAGTCTTTGGCCTGATCTGGATCAATCTTATGGTTTATCAACAATGCTGTGATCTTTAGGTCTGCTACATTAGCTAAAGGAGAAACTGAGAGCAGTGGTGCATTTATTCTCCTGTGAGGATACCTCTATTAGAAGACTAGGGTTTTATGTTCCATAAAAACTTGTTTTAGGTATCATTTTGTACTCCAGAAAAGTGTTAAGGCTCAGGAACACCTGTGCTCCACTCCAGGTCACAGAGAGAGGCATGTCTGTGTACCTCAGACCCATCTGCGTGGTTCCCCTAAGCTTAAAGCTTTGTGTTCTCTTAAATTTTTCTCTCCTCAATTCATGTCTTAGAACACATAATTTGCATGGTCAGTCTCTTTCTCACCATTTTCAAATTCCACTGAGAAACTCCCCTATGTATTGCTTCCTGATTCCCAAATGTGCCCTACAGCTCAGGCTTTTGACTCTTCATATCTTATACATCTTTTTAACCACAGGGTCCTTAGCTTCCATCTGTCTTGCAAATTGCTCAGAATGTTGTTGGTTCTCATTTTTTACTTTTTTTTTGTCCTGACAGGCTCCTAATCACAATCTTTCTCCTAGACTCTTATTGAAATCTGGAACCTCTCCTCTTCTTCCCATATTTTTTTTTTTTTTTTTAAATACTCTACTGGTAGCCTTCTGTCCTTTGCCAAGTCTCCCAATTCACCCCTCCTATTTCCCAGTGTTTGTCGCTGCACTCCGGCTCCTTGCCTGTTATTAGTGCACTCTGAAACAAATGCTTACAGTTTCAAAAATTTTTATTTCTGTCCCTTTCCTCCCATTTCTATAATGTCTTCCTCATTCTTCTGGTTTCTGTATTTATCAGATTCTTGTAGAGTTTCAGGTGTCTAAGCACACTCTTTTAGACATTCTGCAGTATCTGACATATCTGCATGATACTAGCAGATATAATACGGGGTCTACAGGAGACATGATCTTCAGAAATGATAGCTGAACACCAAATGTATCTGAATAGCACTACCTCATAGCATTTAAAGTAGCATTAGATTTCTTCTATGTCCTAATTAATGCTTATCTTTCCACAGGCATTTTAGGATTAAAGGAATAAAGGAAATAATTTAGAGAGTATTTTTATGTTTTACTTCAGTCTTCACAGACCAAGAACAATTGTTATGGTGAATTTCAGTGTTGTCCTTCCAGCTGTTAAGAATGTCCGATGTGCTTCAGCAGTTTTCTTTCTTACAGTCTGAAACGTCTCTCTCTCTCTTCTCTTCTCCCCTTGTCCCTTTTCTAACAATCATAGATATATTAAGTATCTTTTCTTTCAGATAGGATGATCTAAAAAATACATATTCTTCTAAACCTCTGATTACCCGTGGTTCACAGTAGGTACCTAGGTTTGAAATCTGGATCTATTTTAGACCTGAGGAAGAATTAGTTCTCTTGAAATCTTGTCTGATATCTCCAGCTGTATTTACTGATTTGATAAAAGGTATTATCTCTGTTGAGAAGCCTTGTCCTGCCTTTTTCTTTGTCCAGACTTTCTGTAAGATAACATAGAAAGTAGGGTTCAGAGGCAGATTGTAAAGTCAGATATATAGTTGAAAAGGTATATAGAGAGATATGCTGGAGCATTCAAATACGATTGTTGTTGGCAGTAGCAGCTTTACAGACCACTTATACTCAGGAAATATGAGTAAATACTAGGTCACAAGTGAAATTTTCAGGAAGATTGCCAGGAGATGTATTTATCATGAAAAATTACAGTAAACTCAATACTCATTAATGTTTTAAAATAATGACCATGGATATGACACAGTTTCAGGGAGTTTTTTGTCGTGTTTTGTTGTTTTCCATTCATGTGTGAGCTCAAGCATCCTTATATGCTTGTGAACCTTAGAAAACCTGCCACAATTTGAGAGGTTACAAATCATACCAGGCAGGTTTTTCTTGCTTATCTGTGTTATGGATTCACATAATTCCAGTTTTAATACAGGCGCAATTTGCTGTTAAAATTTTCCAAAAGGCTACTTTTGCTTGCAATAGATGCTTCAGTATATGTGGAATGGATTTTAAGCTGATTTCACACTGTGGGGCATCCTGTGTGTCAGGTCTTTGGTCTAGGTCAGCAAAGGCTTACAGAGCTTCACTGGATTATTAAAGAACCTGTGCAGAAACTGAGCCTTGGAACTGACTTGTTCTTAAAACACATAATTGTCTCCAATTACTGATGAAAGGGGTGGAAGATATCAATTGATACTTGCTGAGTAAAAGACTTGACAAGAACAAAATATAACAGCAAGTATCCCACTTACATATTCAAACTTCTGTACTGGGTAATGAGAAGGTAGCTTGCCTAGCTTTGTGTGAGGTAAGTAAAATATCAGATGGCTGGTGTAGTATTCTACATTCTACATTACCTGGGCGGTAATGTCTGCTTTCTCAGATTGTAAAAGTGGGGGAAAATGCAATAATGGGAGTAGTAGGTTATAATATCTTTGAATTTACTAATGGTCTCTTTATTGAAGGGAAAAAGAAGTTAAAGATTATGACTGCTTGAGATTAGTGTGCTGAAAATTAGAAATGTGCTGAATTCTTTTAAGTAGATCCTTTTCCCAAATAGTCAAGTGTAAAAGTGTCTTGTTCTATCCTACAGCAAAATCCTGCAGGAGATCAAGTGGCAGTATCTTCTTTAGCCCATTGAAATATTTAAACTGCAGGAATGAAGTTACAGAAATAAATGCTATTGTCTTCAAAATAATTGGAAATAAAGACTTTGAGGGACAGTATTAGAACTGGAATTGTTATCCATTGTAAGAGTACACATTTCTCACACTAAAGATTGTATCATTAGATTGTTACAGTCTGAAAGGCTTCTTACATGCAGGGCTAGTCTAAGACACTCAGATGTGATATGACAAGTAGTAAAACAATGTCTTATTGGGTGATGATACTGAGAGGAGTCAGGCTGACAGGGAACATGCAAGGTAGTAGGTTGTTCAAGCTTACTGAACACTAAATTTCACTTCAGTATTTAAATGGTCATAAAAGTAGTTTATCAGTTTATTTTTTTTTCCAATAAGCTTTTTCCTTCTACAGTATTATTATTGTTATAAATTAAGGTGAAAGGTTTAAAACTTTTAAATGTTTTTTTTTTTTTTATCAATGATTCCATCCAAATATTACTACAAACATAAATTTTGAGCACTGTGGGATTTTGAGGGTGGCTTTTCGTTCAGAGAGTGTGTATGTGTGCACTTAGCTTTTATTTCTCTAAATACAAGGACAATGTGATTTCTACCTGCACGTTTTGAAGTATGCTTATGAAGCTCTTTCTCTACCTTTTAAACTCACTGGAGAAATAAAACATTTTTCAAGAGTACCAAGATCTTCAAAATATCTCTCTTTAGCATTTTGTTAAATCGAACATCTGAGTAAAGGAAAGGTTGCAACTTGAGGACACAGTGTTAATAGATAAGAGAAAATCCACAAAAATGAACAGCCTGCCCTTCTACAAAGCTGTAACCTGGGGAAAAGCTTCATTCATAGTTGAGGCCTTTCTGAGACACCAAAATCAGTAACTATATGACATAAATCTATAGAAAACTAGAGATTATTAGATCGAGGGTTGCAACTAGACTATTCCCTATGACTGACTGGCCCTGAACATCACATGTTTTATTCAGCTTATATATCCTTATGTGAGCATAGGTAGAAAAGAGTTATAACGTTGTCCAGTACCATTTAGAACAGAAAGCAGTGAAGTCGTCTGCTGTACCTGCTAATGGATAGGCTACTTAAACATGTAATGCTTTAAATACATACAGCTTGTCAGTATTTATCAAGAGCAGCAGAAATAATGCATATGTTACTTTACTGGTACCATTGACCTACCATTTGCTGACACATTTGTTGGGAAAGACCATATACCGAGCAGAAGGATTTTGTCATAAAGTCTGCTGCTGCTGACTGCATAAAACACGTATTTTCCAGATCAGGTTCTTATTCTATCCATATCTAATGTAATCCCATTGGACTTTTTTTTTTTAAAGTTAGAAATTAAGCAAGCAAAGACCAAAAATAGATGTGAAAGAGAAGTTTTACTAGAAGGGAATCAACCAGGCTATTTTTTAAAAAGCTAGAGCTCACCTGCAGACGTTTTAGTTTAAGTGAACAGTGCATCATATTGCAAATAACATAAAGGTATTAGGGCTTTTATTTTATTTTATTATTCCATTGCAATCTTTCCTGATTCCAGAAGTAGCTTTCTCTAATCCTCCTACCTCTTCTAGTGCCTCTCGTCAACAAACCAGTGCTCTCACAGTTGGCTTTTTGCTTAATTTCTCCCTTACCTAGCCTGTACAGCTAAACTGTAGAATAAATGTTAGCTGGTTAATCAGCTCACATCCTCCTGGCAGGTTACTGCTCTTGTTTCCCTGAACCTTTCAGACTGCGCCTCACGGTGCTTTTGCCTCTAACTCAAGCCTTTATCAATTCCCCTGACAAATGAATGGGCTGTTTAAAGATGCTTCATTTTTCACTTCTGCCACTTCCACCATCAAACTGCTTTTTACCTTCCTTCTATCTGAATTTAGCTTTCCCACAATGCCACAGGCAAAAATATAGCTTATGTACTGTCTAATCAGCTAAAAAAAATAAAAAAAAAACCACCCACCAGTCAATCTAGTTTGAACAGTCAAGGAAGGCGATCGGAGATAATCTACCTGGGATGATGTAATGAAACAGATATTATCCACTCTGCTAGCAGATCTGTAGAGCTGCTCCTTTGGCTGGGGACAGGCAATAAGAACCAGGGTCAGTAATACTACCACTACATACATTATCTATACAATTAGCCATATTCATATATGCTTACTGATTGACACAACCCCACTTTTCACTCTGTATGACTTCTAGCAGCTAACAAAAATATGAGGCAGTTATCGTAACTATTTAGTCAGTCCTTTCCTACTTATGTTGCTGAAGTAAAATTTCAAATAAACTCACAAAAGTTGTTTCACTGTAAGAATGTCTGATGCAATACAAACCTGAGCAGCCTTTGTTTAAAAAAACCTAAACCATTAAGTTATAAAAATATTTCTAAGCAGCACAATTAAATGAAACAATATAGATCTATGACCAGGAAAAACAACCTGATACTGTCTTGCATAAAAGCACAGAGTAATTTCTCAGTAAAATCCAGTATTAATTTAACTTGCTTTGTGATTTACCACAGACATAGTTAAAACCACATAGTTAGTGATATTTTTGTATAACATATTTGCATTCTACCAACCATAGTGCAAAACCATACTGTTCAGGAAGTCATAATTCTGATGGTACTTGAAAGAAGGTTAAGGTTTTCAGCTTATATCATATGTTTATCATGAGATTTTCAGATACCCATATCTCAAGAGCAGATGTGCACATTTTAATCAATATTTCTTTTATAGAGTAGAGAAACACACATAGGTTATGCAATTTTTGTAATTTCTAGCCTATATAGTAATATTGTGCATGATAATTACAATGTGGATTTTCTTAGTTGCCAAAGTGACCTTAAAATAAAAAAAAAAAAATTTCCTTGACTACACAAATCTGTATGCTTTTCAGGTATACGCTCAAACACACTGTATGTACACTCCAGGTATATTGGAATGCATCTGTGTACCACCCAGTCCACATCATTCCATTCCAATTCATATTCATACCATGTATTATAATGCACATCTCAAATCTAGTCATTGCTTTACTAGAGTATCGAAGACAAAAGAGTTATTTTATGCAGAATAGACAGCACTTAGGCTGGCCATGCAGATTGCCTATCTAAAGTTATCTTTGCCTGGCACAGGAGCTCCTGTGACACTGGCGTACTGAGTTGCAATAAGGCACTCTGCCTGCTTCACAGATGGCTCTGAATGCAGACAGCCAAGACACATAGAACATTGTGCACTTGTGCAAGCCAAAATTCCCACATGGTGTATTTGGATTTAGTGTTTAGCCAGCTTGGATTTAGATCTGTTTTGTATTATCAAGACCATAGCATCTGCAGCAGTCTGTATCATGGCTGGGGTTTTTGCTACATTATTATGAGCCTAAGCAGCCTCAATGGAATTTGTGTTTACTCCTTTATGTGTAAGAAATTTTCAAAAATGTTGGCCAATCGTCTTGTGTCAGTAAAGTGCTTTTACAGTAAACTAGCCTTCTTATCCCTTTTCTGCATCCAGCTGTTTTGTTATTAAGCCCTTGTGTAATTATAATCTTTCCTGATGTATTCAATGACAGGTGTTGAAGCCTTGCTCAGATTTCTCAGTGTAATTACATAGACGTTTTCAACGAGTAAGAAGAGCAGATTAGAATCCTGAAGTATAATGCTTCCATCCAAATTTTCTGATAATGTTCCTAATAACTTTTGGAAACTGAGCTTTCATAAATGACATGAAAAAATATTTAACTTGGGTAATTTCATGCTGTCTCTGATTCTTTGTGGGTGGTAGATATCCAATGTCAAATATTGAGAGTGAAAAAATTTCACTGTAACCTTCTGCATTTTTCTTTCATGTTCTTTATTTTATTTAGGAGCAAAAGTACCCTAGCATGGGAAAACAATTACATAAAGTACTTTTTTGGAAGCTGTAATTCTTATAGTGTTTTGAAGAGAAAACTGGCCCATTCAAAGAGAATGTCCCCAAATCCTGAGTAATAACTCAAACACGTAGCTTAGGTACTGATTATGAATAATTTAAGTTTATCAACATCTGGAAAGATTTTTCTTTGACACAGAAGGTGACATTTACTTTCTATTAATTGACTGAAAGCAAGGAATTCAATGATGAGATAATTTGGGGTCTATGGTAAAAGGATCATTAGAGCTGATAAGACATTCGTGATGAGGTATTTCAATGAAAATAAATTATAAAAATATTTTTCAGGTTATTTTTATCTTAACAATACTGTAAATGTGAATTGACAGAGGTGTTTTAGCAGACTAATGTACTTCAAATATCTTATGGGATATATATAAAATAATTATGTAAACGTAATGATTTGTTTTAAAAATGTTTTTCAAAGATGGCTTCTTTTTTAAGCCCATTTGCCAAATCATTTCTCTGCCAGTCTTGGTTTTAGAAAGTTTTGCCTTTGTAAAAGTCCTTCCTTAATTACAGAAATGAAAAATGTTAATTTTTATCTTTTGTTTTCTGCTGAAACAAATCATTTTCTAGTTTTCAGTTTGACATGACTGAGTTGAACTATTCCTAGGGAGAAAAAAATAATTATTATTCGTCTCTGTTAGTCTCATTGTAGCCTGATAGTCAACACAAAACTAACAGTTCTTGCAGGGATTTCTACTTGCATCAAAGCTCAGAATGAAATAATGCAATTTTCTGGTGGTGATGTTGCAATATTTCAGTAGAGACTGCTCATGGAGTTTGAGGAATATTAGTATTTTTATTAATGTCAGTTAATAAAGTCTCGTAAACCTGATAAATCTAAGCTTATCAGTTTGATTGTTCTGTTATTCTAAAGTCCACAGGACCAAAGGCTTTTCCCAGTTAACAGCTCTTCTGTTGTTCTCTATTTGCCTGCCTCTAGTCAAGTTTTCAGATTTATGTTTCTAAACCAAATATAAAATTAAAGAAGTGATAAGCAGTTAGGGAGGAAGAAGGTGGAATGGATTGCAAATTTTGAGAGAGGAAGGTGGCAGGCAGTTGAAGAAAGGAAGAGAAAATGTAGGAAAGGCTTGCTCTCTCACAGCACAGGAATGAAGATATTCTTATGTATGTGCAGAGTCAGAGCCTTAAGAAACATTGTCCATGACCAAAATGCCATTGTGCTGTGCCTTTTGCACTAAACAAGCAGCTCCAGAGAACTTGCAGCTGCGATACATCACAACATAGAACAGAAGATATATTTCAATGAGAGAGGTTAAAGGGGCTCTCTGATAGTATTAGTCATTATCAATGACATTAGGCTAAACATTTCAGCAGCCTAATTGTTGCCAAAACTTCTACTGGCATCAGAGAGTGGATAATGAGTTAGTTGAGTCAATGTATAAGAAGGAAATTGTCCAAAATGAGAGGGTACCACAGGAGAAATCATAAAAAAAGCTGCTTTGAAATTATACCTTACATACAGTGTGGGCTGGTATCACAGAGCAGTTGAGGATAGAGTTGATATTTGCATGCAATTGAGAAATGCTTGAAATAATGAATTAATGATGGAAAGACTAAATTATGCCCTGATTTCAGGAAGGCATAGTAATTTATGTTTCTGTTGTCTGACTTCTTTTGCTAAAAACCTCTTCAGTTATTTTGGAGTAAAAACCACCATTTTGTGTTAAAATAATTTTCTGAGAGACCACTTTAGTTATGAATAACAGACTCCTTGAGTAAAATTTTTTTGAAAGTCTTAAATGAAGATGAAATGTAATAATCACAATGTATAACTAGTACTATTAATCTTCAGAAGCAATAACTTCAGGTGTATATTACTGGAATTAATTAGTAGTTTTGTCCAAAAAGCAGTACCATGTGAACAATATAGTTTCCAAATTTGGACGTAACCACCCAAATATGATTGAGGCATATTGATTTTTTCTAATAATGTAAATTTTTTTTTTTTGGTACATTATATAATGGTTCTGAAAATGATGTGTAGCATTTATTTCTGTAAAAGTGCTGTTTATATGTTTGCTCCTTCATCCTGGTCCCCTAAAGACATATATATAAATACTTATATACAAATACATAGAATTTCAAATTTGTGCATATACAAGTAGATAGAATATCAACTCATAGCTGATGCTGGGTATCTGTCTTCCTGTACATAATAATAGTTAAGCAATCCTACTGAATGCATTCAACATTTGACTGCACAAAATGTGGTAGTCTTCATTTTGGATTGTTTTCTATTGCTTTCTGTGCTTGTCCCATCTTCCTCAAGTAATTGCAGGGAACAACCATAATTGCAGATCTGATCTTTCTTGATCAGTTATTCAAGTCAACATATGATGCTTGTTTGTGTGTTTCTTAAAAAAAACAAATCTACAATACTGCATTTACTTGTTTAATTCAACAAAGAGCAACACAGCACGTAACTTTTGTAACAAAATTTAATATATTTTGACATAACAGAGCTT
The DNA here is from genome assembly GCA_009806455.1 of Tetrax tetrax. NCBI lineage: Eukaryota > Metazoa > Chordata > Aves > Otidiformes > Otididae > Tetrax > Tetrax tetrax. The sequence goes on along the minus strand of WHYT01015599.1, from coordinate 70,294 downwards.
TCTGTTACAGAGCATGTTAAACATGAGGACATCGCCAGCACAGATAAAGAAGTCTTTATCCAACTCTACTCAGCACTTCTCAGGCCACACCTGGAATATGGTGTTCAGTTTTGGTCCTCCCTATACAAAAAAAAAGATGTAGACAGGCTGGAGAAAATCCAGAGAAGGGCCACAAAGAGGACAAAAAGACTGGGAAGCTGGTCTTTAAGGAAAGGCTGAGATAACTGAGTTTGTTCCGCCTTGAGAAAGAAGACTTAAGGGAGACCATATCACCATATTCCAGTAGTTAAAGGGTGGCTACGAAGTAGATGATGATTCCCTTTTTACAAGGAGTCACACAGAAACATGACCTGGAATGGATACAAGTTATTCCTGAGATTATTCTAATTGGACACAAGAGGACAAGTTTTCACAATGAGAACGATCAGCCATTGGAATAATATCCCCAGGAAAGTGGTGGATTCCCCAACATTGGACACTTTTAAGATTCGGCTGGATGAGGTGCTGGCCCATCTTGTCTAGATGGTGCTTTTGCCAAGAAGGATTGGACCAGATGATCCTTGAGGTCCCTTCCAAACTAGTATTCTATGATTCTATGATATGATTCTGCCTTTCTTTCCAAGCTTACAATTTATTTCAGCATTGAAATATTTATAATATTTTTTTTTTTGCACTACCTCAGTGTTTACAAAGTGAAAGCCATGAATGCTCACTAGAATATTCTTTTCCTCGTCTGAAGAAGATTGGTTTCTTACTCTTTGACCTGACTGTGCAAGCTTTATGTTGAACTCTATTGCTTCATGCAAGAAATCACAAGGTGGTCAATTCAGGCAAGTCAGTATCCCTCCTAGTACATTAAGGCAGCATATAAAAATCTTGATAATGAAATGAGTAAAAAATAATACTGTAGCATATCTTTCCTTTTCTAAATAATAGTTGCAATCAGTATGTGAATAATATTGTAACTGCACTCCTTGTGACCAAGTTCTATATGTCATCAGTCACCATTCAAAAGGAAAAGATCCAGCAGCTGACAGTAAAATGTAAGTGCTCATTTACAAATCTGCAATTCTGTTAGAGCTCCAGAACCCCAGCATTCTTGCAAAATGATGTTTATTTCTATGTTCTAAATAGATCCACAACATCTGTTTGGGCTTTACATAACCTTGTCAAATAATTATGAACTTGTGTACTTGTTTATTATGGATTACACCATGAATTCCTGTAATAAAGTGAGGAATGACCAGATGCTGAAACAGTATGACACCACATGGTGGAGTAAGACCTAAAATTTGTCGTTAAGATAGTACAAAATATTATAATGTAATGTTTTCATAATTTATAATTCAATGATATTTAGTCCCTTCATACCTATTTTGAATTCCCATGCATACATACTACTCATTGTCCTTCCTGATTGCCCACCCCCCGGGGGCTGTTTTAGCAGGGAAGGGAAAGGGTGGATACCGTACAATAAATCTTTTCTTGCCCTTCTATCTTCCTTTTCTCCTGGTGTACCTTCTCTCTCTGCACATTTTCTTTCCCTGGCCACACACAAAATCCAATAAAGACCCCAAAATAGAGAGCATTTATGTTTCAAAGCAAGCAGAGACCTCTAAAAACAACCTTTCCAGGCAGTGTTCTGGATAGGAATCCTTACAAGTTCATGACTTCTCTGCAGTTACAAGGACTCTTTTAAGCATAAAACTGTCCAGATTCTAATCTCATTTTTGCATGTCTAATAAAGAGCTTTATTATATTTTGCAATTGCAAACAGATAGATGAGGCAGCTGGTGCATAATGGTATACATGCCCTTTTTGTATTGAACTGGCACTTTGCATTGGAGTACAAATGTCTTGGCATTACAGAAATAGCTTTTCATATACGGCCAGCTATATTTTAAAGTTACAAGATGTAAAGACAAAGTGCCATATAAGGCAGTTGATGTGTAATGGCATCCTGTATAGAATGTGAACTCTCCATGGCTCCCAAGAGGCAGCTGGTTAGTAATGCACAGATTTAAATGGTTGCTTCAAGAGTTACTATAAGGATATTAAGCTCAAAGATATTTTATTCATAATTTCTTAAACCTTCATTTCAAACAGCCTGATATCACATATTGTTAGGTATAACTTACTGCTTCATTAGTATCTCACACAGTATCTCTGTGTTTGAGCACATTGAAAGGGAATGGGTGACATTTGCCAAGCCCGCACATAATTCACATAAATTCAAAGTATCTTGTTACTTTTGGATGGGAGCATCTAAGAATCAATGCAAAATTACAAGGAAAAAAAAGCTAGTAGGTTACCTTTATACAGCAGATTATTTATCTAGGTAAATTTAGTTTCATTTATTTCACAGTAAGAAGTTGTATTTTTCATAGAATCATAGAATCATAGAATGGTTAGAGTTGGAAGGGACCTTCAAAGGTCATCTAGCCCAACCCCCCTGCAAGAAGCAGGAACATCCCTGACTAGATCAGGTTGCTCCATATTCAACTTAAAATTAAATAACAGCTTCCTTCCAACACGGTAAGTGCAGTGCTGTGTCTATCACTGTGCCAATTTCACACCATTTTTTATTTCCAGAAAAGATAATGACAGAAAGAAAGAATAACAATCAATTATAATAATGACAGTGACAAAAACATGATTCATTCTGGTTTTCCTGTTTAGTGAATTGCCTTTATCAAGGATTGATTGGTATAGAGCCATATATGCCTTAGAGGGGATGCCCTCTAAATGGTGATGTCTGAATATATATATATTATATAGATACGTATTGGGTAACATAGTTCAGTGCTCTTCTATGCTTAATTCTTTTTTAATTTCCCTCTTTTTCCAGAAACATATGAACAAGTGTCATAAGAAGCCATTGGTGACCAGCTGAGTTAGAAAGCTAAAACACTGGAAACAATAGCCATTTGGGGGGAAACACATCTACATATCCAACATCGTGAAGAAGTATGAGCCACATCACCAGTCAAGCTATTGACACCTTGACCAGCTGGAGTGACTGCTCTGTTTCCCTGGACCTAAGTCCATGGTACTAACCGCAAATGGACTAGAGGCCCTGGTTTTGGTAAATGTGCTCTGTACAGAGAGTGTGTGTGTGTGTTGTAGAATACAAATCACTGTCAGCTCACTATTCCTATCCTGAGTAGTAAATAAAATCTGAAATTTATGTCATTGAGTGATGCAGTTCTGGTTTTGCAACTGCCCCACTCTAAGTGCCTCTGTGACAATAAACAATGTGAAGGCATGACTGGATATGGAGGACAATACTGTCGTTTTAACATACTTCTGGTGGAGGAATTTAGTCTAACAGATCTGCTGGCAATCTTTGTAATTTGTAATTTCAAAGCAGCTGTAATTTACTCCAAAGAGAATGGCTACGGAATCAATGGATTTAAAAAAAAATAATAATTATTTGGACTGACAGAGTGGACATAAATGATTCACAGTAAGAATTATTTTGAAGATTTTTAACAGGATAAAGATAGATGAGTCATCCAAGTGGTTGGATCCACCTGGTCAAAAAGTCAAAATATAGGTAAATGAGTTGTTGACTAAGATCTGTGAGTGTCTGGGGAATGTTTGTCATAAGGAACTCACAAGCCATAAGCATGATCCATCATGGACATTCCAGTGACTTCTGCCTGTACTTGGGAATTAAAGATTTCTGGCATTGTTTTTTGTTTGTTTGTTTGTTTACTTATTTGTTACAATCAAGAAAATAACCCCAAAGAGCTGATAATCTTATATAAAAGTACAGCACTCTGTATTGTGGCCACAGGAGAACCACCAGTTCACTTGGTTGTTTATAGTTGAGGATGAAACCAATGTGACTTTTTTATTTTAAGGAGGCTGTTCTGAAAACATCTGATGACTTAATACAGGTTTTTAGTCTCAAGGGAACAGCTACATGCAATAGTTTCAAGATAACTGGTTATACATGTATTGGAATTTAGCTAGGAAAAGGGTCTGGAAAGATATTTGGGTCAGACGTCTGTACTTTGTCTGTGTCGACTGCAAGAATACAGCAATAAGGAAGGTATGTAAGCTGTCCTGTATCTGTACATTATCAAGACCAGGAAATACATGAATTTTGCCTTGACAGTACTGGTGATAACCTACCAAAAATATTATTAGGTTCTTGAGGAATTGTTCTGGTTTTATTTGGTGACGGGGGGGGCTAAGGTGGTAGCTTCTGTAGGAAACTGCTAGAAGTCGCTCCCCTTTGTTCAGTGGACTCGGCCGGGCCTAAGGTGGACCTGCTGCTGGCCAAGGCCAAGCCAATTGGTAGCAGAATGTCCCGTGATAACGCCTCTGCGATAACGTATTTAAGAAAGGGAAAAACAGAAAAAAAAAAGAAGAGAGGATGTGAAGCAGCTGAGCGGGGGCAGAGAGGAGGAGGCGTGAGCCTTGTGGGCCTTGCAGGCCTCACTCTCTGGCCTCCCGCCGGACAGCTGACTGGGCCCGATTTGGGCCTGGCCTGGCTGCAAGAAGTGGAGAGGAGATGAGAAGTGAATAAGATGTCAAAAGGATCCTGAGAGGCGTCTGCCAGCCTGTTGTGAAGAACGGCTGCAGACGCCAAGGTCAGTGAAGAAGGAGGGGGAGGAGTAATGCAGCTCCTGGCCAAGATTCTCCTGCAGCCTGTAGTGACGACCACAGTGGAGCAGGTTGTCCCCCTGCAGCCCATGGAGGTCCTCGGAGGAGCAGAGATTCACCTGCAGCCCGTGGAGGAGCCCACGCTGGAGCAGGTGGAGGCCTGAAGGAGGCTGTGGCCTGTGGAGGGCCCCCTGGGGCAGCTGTTCTGGAGGGACTGCACTCCGTGGAAGAGATGACCCACGCCGAAGCAGTTTCACAAAGGACTGTGGCGCATGGGTGGGACCCCACGAAGGAGCAGGGGAGGAATGCGAGGAGTTCTTCCCTCGATGATGAAGCAGGGGCGTAAAACAAAGCCTGATGAACTGACTGAGACCCCCATTCCCTTTTCCCCCCTGTGCCGCTCGGGAGGGGAAGGTAGTAGAGATAATGTTAAGCCTGGGAAGAGGGAGGGGTGGAGGGAGGTTATCTTGTTCCCTGTCTCATTCTCCTGCTAGTTTTAGAAATAAATGAATAGTTTTCCCCAAGTAGAGTCTGTTTTGCCCGTGACGGTAACTTTGATTTCTCCCCATCCTTATCTCAAACCTCGAGCCGTTTCTCCTTATACCATCTCCCCCTATTCTCTTGGAGGGTGGGGGGAGCTGGAGAGAGACTGCGTAGTCTGGTCACGATCAGGGCTGAACTATGACGGGTATTTGGGGAAAACAAGAAACATAGCTCCATTGAGGGAACATACATGTGTAATTTCTGACAGTGTTAAGAGCACAGCTGTCATTGCTCTGGGAGCACTGTTGATAGGACGATGCACAAGCTAAACACAAATATGTCAAATTAAGGACTCTTTTTTAAAGGATTCAGTTCTCTGATAATCAGAAACTACAAATAGGTGAGATATGATGTTCCTTAAATAAATTACAGAATATGATTTGATTCCCATGTTGGGATTTGTCAGATGAAATGTCAGTTGTCTACATCTGAGCTGATCACCAGAGGCTCACTTTGGAGTCAGTAGGACAAATAGTGCTGTGATGTGATTCTGATTTTAGCAAAAGCAATTTCTCTCCGTAAGTCCAAAGGGATGAACTCGCATGTAACTGCAGACAGAGAAAAGCTGAATCCCAACCCTAATGTCCAGTACAAGGATAATAAAACTTTTCTGCAGACAGCTCTCATACAGATCAAGACAAGGAAGTGAAAGGGCAGGAGTATAATGTTAGTTGCCCCGCAAGTATTTACAATTAAGGAAGAAAAGCTCAAGTCCAGACAGTAATTTATTGCCCAAATGTTCCAAGACCAGTTAAGTCTGAGTGCAACCCAGCTATGTGTCATTCATTATATCTAAATTGTCTTCCACTTTTCTCAGATAATTTAACATTGCTCACTTTAAATATGTAGGAGCAGAATCTGTAACTGGACTAGTTTTCCTGATAGTCCCCAGCAGTTCATGAGAGTACATCCATACCAGATAGAAATTTCAGGCAATGCTAAAGCCAAGATCTGAATCCAAGTGGATGGAGGACTGTCACTTAGGTATCCTCCTGAGCTAAAATGTGCCACTAATCTACTTCAGTCACAAGATCATCCATCTACTCAGGTGATGCTGTCTACATTTCTTTGCCTCCAAGGGGTCTACTGGAAATAATCATTGCTCCTTTCCCTCCTTCTAAATCAGTTCTTCATTCCCCATGACACATGACTGAATAGAAAATATTAAATTTGTATATCTCAGAAAATTAAGACAGAAGTTTTTAGTAAAAATGCAGAAAAATGGTATGTCCAGATACTGTTGTTTATTGTTTTCTAATGCAACAAATTCTAAAAACTAATGAGAAACACTAATTATTCATTTCTATATTGAATGTATAGAATGTTCTATTGTGGCACTCACATTTTTGTTTTTTAAATATGCAACTTTTGTTTACAATGGTAACTGATTAGGGAATATGATTTGAAGTAATTAAAATGTGAAAATATGTCTCTAATCAATTATGAGAAGAGGATAGCAATATATTTTAGTACATTGCCTCCCAAATGATCCTAATGCTGTTCCAGACAAATACCGTTTCATCTACCCCTGAAGGACAGCCATCTCTGACAATGGAGGAGGGCAATTGTTGACTGCAACATTACACAGGCTTTTAAGAAAAACAATGAGTGTTACACAGAACTGAAAAGCAGAGGAAAATTTATACAAATGCAAATTAATAGAATAGAGGGATTTTTTTTTTTTTCAGAGAACTACAGCTTTATAACTTCTGAAAGTGATTACACGGGGGTTTTAGCAACAAAATGGTCCATAAGACTTGCATTTAAATCTGCTTTGAAATGTATCATCACTGATGGCATAGTGCCTTTTGATTCTTTAAAAGATTTTATCTTACTTTAGACCTCACACTGTACAAATCCGTTAAATCACTCCACTCTGATGCGTTTCTATTAGAACATCTACTTTAATGACCAAATGTCAGTAAGCCTAATTTGTGAGACCTGGTAATATTTTAGTCTAAGGTAATATAATGATTGTCAGTGAAACGTGAATGTATATAATTATATGTATGAACACGTCTCAAGTGTAGTTACAGATCAAACATTTGCATGTGGCTACAGCTGGCTAGATGACTGGGTTCCCATGTTTGGTTGCTAATTCGTGCTGTATGAAGACTCAAATCAGGTACTACTATCTCAAAATTTTAGAATAGCATTTGAACAGATGCTGAATAGATGTTTAACATCCAGAGGGGAGAATATTAAACATTTCTTTTCCTTCTCTGTTCCTGTGCTAATAAAAACTTTGACATTATCTAACATTATTAAAACATAATTATTTTGGAAGAAAATTTGAAGCTGGCTCTGCATGTTGTCTTTGAAGCTAACCATCAAGTCTGGATTCAGTACACATAGAATGGTGGCAGGTCAACTGTTTGCTCTGCAATGAGGCATTTCTGGATCAAGTAGGAAGGGAGATGCCAATATGAGGATTTCTGGCACTTTTCCTGTATTGAGGCATGAAGTACTCATTGCCAAGTGGCACCTGCAGCTGAAGGGGGGCTTATGCTGACTGCTTGAATGAGAGTTGGAACCCTATCTGTGTTGCAGTCACATGATTTTTGTCCTAGAAGAGATCTCCTACCTAGGATGGGATTTTTTTTTTCAAAAGTCTGACATTTGATGAGAAGAATGTCTTCTCCAAATAATAAAAGCATGTATAGGCTTGGTTGCGGTGCCTTTGGCAGAGTTCATAACCTTGAGTTTCATCCTTGAGATAAGCTGGCTTCCTGTAAGGGTGTTATCAGGATCCCTCTTGACCTCGAGTAGAGGAGTTGAACAAGGGAATAGCTTTTGATATCACCTAGCTTGACCGGTCACACAACTAGTGATATGGAACTGAAGAGTATCAGATGCATATATCATTTTTGACAAGGAGGGTATGGTCTCCTGAGGACATGAAGCTTGTCTCTCTGCTGCATTCTGTGGTAGAGGGGATTTGGTTAATACAGTAAACCATGTGCTGGAGAAAAATATATAGTCCCTTTAAATGTTCTAAGGGATAGATGGGCAAATGAGGTATATTATCTGCCCTAACTGCACTGCATATATAATATTTGGTTTGCTTTACTGCTCAACCTTTCTTCCGAGGAGTAAGAGCTACTTCCATGCCAGAAACTACAGTTTGCTGTAGTGACTCAGAAGACTTCTATTTTCTTTAAGAGTGTTCCAATCACACTAATTCATTATAA
>WHYT01015599.1:0-50969 GCA_009806455.1 Tetrax tetrax | reverse complement strand
ATCTCAAAATTTTAGAATAGCATTTGAACAGATGCTGAATAGATGTTTAACATCCAGAGGGGAGAATATTAAACATTTCTTTTCCTTCTCTGTTCCTGTGCTAATAAAAACTTTGACATTATCTAAAGTTATTAAAAACATAATTATTTTGGAAGAAAATTTGAAGCTGGCTTTGCACGTTGTCTTTGAAGCTAACCATCAAGTCTGGATTCAGTACATATAGAATGGTGGCAGGTCAACTGTTTGCTCTGCAATGAGTCATTTCTGGATCAAGTAGGAAGGGAGATGCCAATATGAGGATTTCTGGCACTTTTCCTGTATTGAGGCATGAAGTACTCATTGCCAAGTGGCACCTGCAGCTGAAGGGGGGCTTATGCTGACTGCTTGAATGAGAGTTGGAACCAAGAAATAATATAGCCTATGAGTGCTGCAAATTGTCTGTAAGCACCCATTTGCCCATTTACATCTTAATCTAGTTAATCGGTTAAAATATTTACCCCCACGAGATAACAATACTCTTTTCTTGGAGCAAGGTTAGAGCACTCCCAAAGATTTCAGGGTAAGCCTATTAGTTTTTATAATACTCAGGACCCTATCTGTGTTGCAGTCACATGATTTTTGTCCTAGAAGAGATCTCCTTCCTAGGATGGGATTTTTTTTTCAAAAGTCTGACATTTGATGAGAAGAATGTCTTCTCCAAATAATAAAAGCATGTATAGGCTTGGTTGCGGTGCCTTTGGCAGAGTTCATAACCTTGAGTTTCATCCTTGAGATAAGCTGGCTTCCTGAAAGGGTGTTATCAGGATCCCTCTTGACCTCGAGTAGAGGAGTTGAACAAGGGAATAGCTTTTGATATCACCTAGCTTGACCGGTCACACAACTAGTGATATGGAACTGAAGAGTATCAGATGCATATATCATTTTTGACAAGGAGGGTATGGTCTCCTGAGGACATGAAGCTTGTCTCTCTGCTGCATTCTGTGGTAGAGGGGATTTGGTTAATACAGTAAACCATGTGCTGGAGAAAAATATATAGTCCCTTTAAATGTTCTAAGGGATAGATGGGCAAATGAGGTATATTATCTGCCCTAACTGCACTGCATATATAATATTTGGTTTGCTTTACTGCTCAACCTTTCTTCCGAGGAGTAAGAGCTACTTCCATGCCAGAAACTACAGTTTGCTGTAGTGACTCAGAAGACTTCTATTTTCTTTAAGAGTGTTCCAATCACACTAATTCATTATAATAGCCCTATCACCCTTTTTCATAGTTGTTGTATATTTTTGGTTCCTTACTTGCTTTTACCATTCTCTGTTAGGTTATCTGCCAAATTTTAGGAGTTTGGGAATTAAATATTTTAATTACTAGAATTCCAGAGACTTTAAAATCTCTGGCCTTTAAATCTTGCAAATAGGAGTGACAATAGAATCAGGGTTACATAAGCATCTAGTGAAGTTTGAGAGGAACAATTACATTGTTTTCGCTCAGTAAAAACAGAAATGTAAGGATACTAGATTCTGGATACAAGTATCTAATAGCAATGTTGAGCTATTAGGCACATTCATTGCAGGCCTTACAAATGACTGCTGTGCCTGTAGGTGTAGATCCACTTTTAGGTTATATGTTATGTTAGCTCATTAGTGGGGCACATAGGCTCCCTGCACGAGAATTCAGCCTTCAGAGCTGGCATCAACGTAAGCAGATGCAAATAGTGTAGAAGATAAGTATGTTTAGTATTCTTTGTCCTTCCTTGAAACAGAGGAGGTTTTATTCTAGTCATGCACTTAACTTTTCTCAACTTTTACAGGTTCATGGAGGTGTCTGAAATTCTATCAAAAAGAAAGAGGTTTCAAGCCCTGACAAATCTGTTTCTGGCTATGTTTCAAAGCAGAATTTTATACTGCAAGTTTTACTAGCAGAGAAATGGATAATCATGGCCTTTGGGGTCTACAGAGTTAGAGGGTACTTGAGGATATAGTTCTCCTATTTGTGTGTCTATAATCCTCTTTTGTGTTTTATTTAAGATTTTTAAGCCTTTTTGTGGAATCTGTCCTTCAGTAAGAGCAACAGTATGCATACTTGAAGGATGCCAGTACCATGTGTGACAAACTGTGTCTGGATTGCTTTCTCTGATAGTCTACTAACTAGGGTTGCTGTTTACCTGATCTTATTTGTTTGTGTCCTGAAAACAATTGAAGGACATGTGTTGTGAAGAACTTTATATTAACTAATACAAACAAGTGTTTGAAAATCAGCTATAGAACCTGGTGGTTTCCTTGGTTTAGATATTAGAACAGAAAGTCTGCTCTACTGTAGTCCATCAGTAATAATTCATTAAGGAATTAAGGCTGTGATGCAGGAGTGACAAGTATGAGCCTAAAATATCTGTGCAAAGAAGACCTATATTTCAAATTGAGGAAGATTTTTCAGACTTTAGGTCAGCACTGTTTTTTCCTATAACAGTCCAATGAGTTTTTCTGGATGTCAAATTTTTTGAGGGACATATTTTAATTATAGGATTATTATAAGGCATTAAGTACAACATTGTGTAACCTTAATCATTGTCAGGAAGAGTGAGCTATAATTCAAAGACAGAAGCAAGAACAGGGACTGTTAAAAACACTTTCCTCAGATGAAAAAAATATGTGAGGGTCTGTCAGCATCAGCTGTGAGCCAACATACAGATGAAATCTGACATGAAATATCAAATATCATTATGTACTTGCTGGGAAAATGTGAAAACAAAATATAACTCTTCCAGAAAAAAAAAAAAAGAATGATGCTGTGACTAAGACAAAGTTTCTCTGCTCTATGACTTACAAGCAATGGATAAAGCCCTTCCTAGACTTCTGATGGTGATTTAATTTGAATTTGGATTCAAAGTCAGAGTATCATAACATTTTGACTGCTGCTATCCTAATTCCTAATAAGAAAAATATATTCTACATTATTCACAATTTCAACCGTGACATTACCAGATGATAATTGGTAGAGGTTTATGATGTTATAACTCCCTTTACCCTGTGATGCCATCACAGTAGCAGAATTTAAAGGGAAAGGCACTTTAAAAAAAAAATAAAAAATCTGTGACTTTCTAAGAAATAATGTCATTAATTTGATGAAGGGATGAAAGAAAGGAATTATTCCTCCTCACCTCTTATCTCTAAGGAATGTATCTTTGCAAATTCTCGATATTCCTCAAAATTGACAGAAAATCAGAAAGCCCTATTTCAAATATGGTCAGCTTTTCCTCACATTCTCGAGTAATGTCATCAGCTTCTATTTTCAGTTTTCCAACTTCTTTTTTATTATAATTTTTCCTATTCTAGCTATGTTTGAAGCATTTAATAGTGTAAACTGAAATAGAAGTCGTGATTTCTTTGAGAAGGATATATTGGAGTTTTTTTCTGTTATTGAAAAGGATTCTTAAAGTTCTGTGATATATGTGGAGTGATTTTAGTTACTGCAGTGCCTCATTGCAGCAAAGATAGCCCTTCTTCTGGCACTATATTAGCTCACTGAGTAATTTCTGAATCACTAACAGAAGCAACTTCATTAATAAGTGTAAAGATAACAAGGAAGACACTCTCCCTTCATTTAATGTATTTTTGGTTATTCAGTTAAGAAACTTAATACTTAGTGAACTCTTTCCTATTTATTCTACATTGTACTAGTTTCAGTACATCACTCTCTTAGATGGCAGAGGGGTTGGAAGAGAGAAGAGTCTTGGTTTTTCCCTAGATCTTGGCCTGTTACCATATTTTACATTGAAGAATTATCATAGAATGCTATCAGATAAAATATAGCATTGGAAAATGGAGTAAGATGCCACACACTAGGATAGTATCACACCTTTTCTTTTTGATTTTGTGCATCTTGCATTCCTTCACACAGCTTCAAAGGTGGACAGTTGTTTGAAGAAATAACTACATCATATCAAAAATATTATTTTTGATCCTCAGGCTTTCAAAAGCATGGAAACTGGATTAATCTGTTCCGAGCCATGGAACTTTTCTTTTTTGAAAGGAAGGGACCAATGAGTCCGATGATGTACACCGAAGAACAATTTAGAGTCAAATAGAGGAAGAGATTCAGGCTCTGATTCCTAGACTTAAGAAGTCATATAATGGAGTTCACACCCATATCTGGAATAATGGTGGAATTTCAGAAATAACCTCTTTTTAGTGCTTCTTATGGGACAATTTAATCAGCTTCATTTTGCAATGCAATTGTCTCTCTCCTTCTCCAAATATTTTGACTGATAAATCATTGTTATTAAAGCACATATGTGATCAAAAGATCTAGCTCTCAACTGAACTGAGTATTTGAATCATGCTATTTTTTTCAGAAAGTATTTGAGACTGCTCTTGTGTTTTTTCTAAGACATATACGTACGCAAAAGAAAAATTGTACATATAATTTAACATTTGAACTATAAAAATGAAGAGAAAGTTGAATACTTGAATGGAAATGTTTTTCAGTTCTTTGTCTCTCTCCTCAACTAATATTATACAACAGTCCTCCTTTTGAAAAGATTAAACACTTCATCTTTTTTGAAAGCCCCAAATATCAGATGTAACACCTAATAGTACTTTAACAACAGAGTATTTAAAAAGGTCTTTTGCTCAGTTTTTCACTGTCTCTAACTTCGTAATAAGTTTATAGCAATGAGAAAGTTTAATATTGAGAGCCTTTATACTGTTGTACCTATTGAAAATAAAATATGTATTACAATTTAGTAGCAGTTTATAATTTTGAAATTAAATTGTGTGAATAAGACTTGTTTCCTTTATAATATAATACAAAAATTACTGATCTAGAATAATTTTCTCCTGAAGTTTAATGTAATTCAATTATTCTATTCTATCTTATTCTTATTAATCTAGGTATGTTTAGTGTGGATCCACTTGTATCTATCAATATAAGTACTCTGCTTCATGGTTATCTTTGGAGATTAAATTTCTGTTAAATAAAAGAGTCTACCATTCTGTCTTGCAGGTCAAATTGTACAGGCCATGAATTAAAACAAATAGAAAAACCAAAAGCACTTTTTGTATCGCAGTTACAGTACACAGACTTTACCTCTTCCTCATCTTTGCTTGCAGTCTACACTTTAGAAAAGAATAATAAAAAAGTGAAAAACTTTGATGAGCCTGTACTGAGAACTGTGTCCCTGAAGTTATTTAAAATTCAGCAGCACATACTCATAGCTTTTCTTCTACTGTGCTTTTCACATGACAAGGTATTTTCTACCTTTTTAGATATATTTTGCTACATACCCTAGTCTCCTAGGTGCCCTTTTCTGAAATGGAATCTGCAGTCTGAGGGGTTGTGGGAAACAATTCAGGTGGAAAAAATGAATTTAATTACCTGTGAATATTATTGCAAAATATGTTTTAATTCAATCATTTGGGGGTTGAGGGAAGACTGCAAAGTATTGTTTGTTTTATTTTTTTTTTAAATGTTCATGGGATACTGCAGCACTGTTTTGGATGCAGAGGTTTGGTAGCCTTCTAAAAACAAGAACAGCAATAAATGCACTGAACAATAAGTGATTTTAAATTATTTCTGATATGGAAACCTAAGATTTTGAATATTGTCTTAGCTATATTTGCCCTTTAAATATGGTATATAAATTAATAGGACAATCACTGCAAAGAGGTTTTGTTACATTGACCCAACTTTTATAATTATTTACAAACACAGTCAAACTTACAATAAGAAAATAATTGCTGTTTTCAAGTACTAGCAAGCTGCATAGGAACATTTTAACATACTGGTTTCATTGAAGATATCTAAGCATTCTTCTTAGGTAAGGGATGGTTGCAGATCCCCTGAGTTTTTAACATTGATAATTTAACACAGGGATTTCAAAATTAAATCTTTAGCTTAACAGAACGGGTGTTGTGAGAACTCCTGATTCCCACTGAAATGTCAATGTAGAACAAGTAATGCAACACTATAATTTCTGCCCATGGCCCAATGGAGGTAGCAAGGAAGAAGGTGGCTGATCATGTGTTTGGACATATGAGCTTAGTAAGGAAGTAGGTTTAAGAGGGCTAGATAATATTTGGAGGAGTATTTATCTAAATGAGGATGAGTTCTAAAGCATGGCTACTGTGTAATTATCTCTTCCACATGTCTTGATCTTAGTGGTTGCACACTGGTCACAACAATGTTCACACAGCAGTTTTCATTAAGAACAATCACATTCAAAATTATCTTACGATGAAAATGGAACACACTATGTATATGGAGACAAGAATTTTATAGCCAGTCCAGCTGGTTTTTTTTAGTTCAAATAGTTCAAATTTAGTTCTAATAGTTCAAATTATCTACTTAATAAAGAAAAGACTCCATAATAATGCAGTTAAAGCTATTCTCATACACAACACCTCCAAACCAAGCACACTCTTCTAATAGCTGTCTTTTTTTTTTTCTTTGTTGGTGTTGTGTTCAGCCTCCCAGTGTTCCTCTGGTTTCTCAGGATGGCCTCTTCACACAGTCTTGAGAATCAAGGTGAAGGAGTAGAACCATATAAGAGTTAGGGTTGGAAGGGACCTTTAAGGTCATCTAGTCCACCCCCTCTGCAAGGAGTAGAGACACCTTCAACTAGATCAGGTTTTTCAGAAACCTGCGCAACTTAGCCTTGAATGTTTCCAGGGATGTGACATCTACCACCTCTCAGGGCAATCTGTTCAGTGTTTCACCACCCTCACTGTAAAAAATTTCTTCTTTATATCTACTCTAAAGCTACCTCCTTCTATTTTAAAACCATTAATCATCGCCCTATCACAACAGGCCCTACTAAAATGTTTCTCCCCATCTTTCTTATAAGCCCCCTTTAAGAAGTGAAAGGCCGCAATAAGGTCTCCCCGGAGCCTCCTCTTCTCGAGACTGAACAGCCACAACTCTCTCAGCCTGTCCTCATAGGAGAGGTGTTTGAAACCTATGATCATCTTCATGGCCCTCCTCTGGACTCCTTCCAACAGATCCATGTCCTTCTTATGCTGGGGGCTCCAGAGTTGGATGCAGTACTCCAGGTGGGGTCTCAGCAGAACAGATGGGGAGAGTCACCTGTCTCAACCTGCTAGCCATGCAGCCCAGGATGCGGTTGGATTTCTGGGTTGCAAGTGCACACTGCCAGCTCTTATTGAGCTTCTCATCCACCAGCACTCCCAAGTCCTTCTCCTCAGGGCTGCTGTCAATCCATTCTCTACCCAGTCTGCATTTGTGCTTGGGATTACCCCAAGCCATGTGCAGGACCTTGCACTGAGCCTTGTTGAACTTCACAGAGTTCTCACAGGCCCATCTCTCCAGCCTGTTAAGGTTCCTCTGGATGGCATCCCTTCCCTCCAGCATGCCGACCACACCACACAGCTGGTTGTCCCTGGCGATCTTGCTGAGGATGCACTCTATCTCGCTGTCCACATTGCTGACAAATATGTTAAACAGGGTCAGTCCCAATACCAACCCCTGAGGAATGCCACTCATCACCAGTCTCCACTTGGACATTGAGCTGTTGACTGCAACTCTTTTAGTGTGACTATCCAGATAAGTCCTTATCCACCAAGTAATCTGTCCATCACATCCATGTCTTTCCAGTTTAGAGACAAGGATGTCACGTGGGACTGTGTCAAATGCTTTGCACAAATCCAGGTAGATGACGTCAGTTGCTCTTCCCTCATCTAATCCGGTCATAGAAGGCCACCAGATTGGTCAGGCACGATTTACCCTTAGTGAAGCCATGTTGGCTTCACAAATCACCTCATTTTCCGTGTGCTTTAGCATGTTTTCCAGGAGAATCCACTCCATGATCTTGCCAGGCACAGAGGTGAAACTTACCAGTCTGTAGTTCCCCAAGTCTTCCTTGTTTCCTTTTTCCTTTTTTAAAAATGGGGGTGATGTTACCCCTTTTCCAGTCAGCAGGAACCTCACCAGATTGCCATGACTTCTCAAGTATGATGGATAGTGGCTTGGCAACTTCATCCGCCAGTTCCCTCAGGACTCACAGATGCATCTCATCAGGTCCCTTGGACTTGTGCACCTTCAGGTTCCTCAGATGGTCTTGAGTCTGATCTTCTGCTACAGTGGGCAGTTCTTCATTCTCCCAGTCCCTGTTTTTGCTTTCTGTGGTTTGGGCAGTGTGGCTAAAGCCCTTGCTGGTGAAGACAAAGGCAAAAAAGTAATCAAGTACCTCAGCCTTCTCCATGTCCTGGCCAACCAGGTGTCCTATTTCCTTCTGGAGTACCACAACTCCTTGCCAGAAGGCATGTGATGTTCATAGTAGGGCTTTCTTCCTTTCCTCTGCCAATAAGAACATGACCTTCAGTATCACCATTTTCTTTGTCCTCAGTTTGGCCTATTTGGGTTTGTTTCAACAATTCACCTCTTTTTTTTGTGAGTGACCAATGAAGGAGAACTGGTATTCATAGCCCTGGCTCACCCCAGGCAAGGCTTGAGCCACTCACCCCCAGGCATCTGGGGCTGCCAGTGCCACCTGGACCAAGACAGGGATCAGGCCTAGAAGCCTAGAACAGAGGCTGGGGGCTTCTGCTAGTGACGGTAAATATCATATTTACTGGGCTACAGAGTTCACAAGTCTTTGTAGGGATAGTTGCTATTCTTTTTTCATGTTTCATGAAACTGAGGAGCCTTAAGTCTAAGACCACATTTTCCAAAGGTGACCTCTGATTTCTTGAATTTTGGCTTATCAAATTCACTATGGTCAGAGGGTCTTTTTTTTTTTTCCAAGCTGCTGAGTTCTTTCAACACTGTGATCAGTATGAACAGTGAGTGCTCAAGCTGAGGTGTGTCTACATGGTCATCAAAGCTCTGGGTAAGTGAATTGGGTTGGTATGTAATTCTACTCAAAGTCATACTTTGTGCTTGATGGAAGCACACAATCTGCTGAGGCAGGGTCCATGGACTGTCATCAGGTGCTGAACACTTGGATTTATACTTCCATCTGTTGTAATTAATGACCTTAGTGAAGGGAATACAATTTAAAAGAAAAAAAAAGAGACAATTTGAGTGAATAGAAATTCTGTCTTTTAAGAGGAAAAATGCTTTGTTGCTTGGGGAGCTTTCAGAAGTGGATTATGGTGTGTTTAGATTTTACACAAGCAAACTCTCTTTGTGACATTTGATGTCAATGTCAAATTTAATTCTGAAGGAAATCTCTGAGGGGAATTAAAGCATTGCTTTGAGAGATTCTTTATTTGAAATGTGCAAGTGAGCACTTAAGTTCCAATTAGCAGTTGAAAAAAAATGCAGTGTAATCTTCTCATTTTTTTTTAATTCAGGTTTTTTTTTTTACTTTGAGGTTTTCAGAAGCAGATTGGGAGATAAAGGGTTAGAACTAGCTTGTCAATAAGAAAAGCAAAACAACCATTAAAAAAAGATTATTTTGCATTATGTAGTCACGTTCCACATGAGTTTAGTCTCTGTTGCTAGCAATTGAATGTTCTCATTTATTTTTGCTCTCCCTTTTCAGTATACATCTTTCATTTGAGACATCCATTATCAAAACTCACTTATCAAATATAGCATCGAAATAAGATGCAGCTTAGATGGAAATCTAGGTCAAGGCTAATAGACATTTATCAACAGAGAATGTTGTCATACTGGTGAGAACCTGACTCTCTTCAGCCAAGAAATTTCTGGAAACTGAAAGCGCTTCTTAAGTCTGCAGAGAGAGCCCCAGTAGGATTCGGTACTTGCTATAGTTGTATTCTGCAACAGCTGTTATATGTCTTTAGTTTCATCTCTTAAGGTTGCACACTAGCCTTCAATCATTCTATAGACTTCAATGTCAGTTTTAGTATTGAAAACATTATTTTAGATTGCTTAATAACATATTCTTTAATTGTTTTAGTGTGTCTAATGTATTTGTAACTCCTTGATTGTGACTTCTCAACAAAAAAACTTCAGTTCCTAGCATTTATACTGATTATCTTCTATCTCCTTGACAATTAATCTAAAAAATATTCCCTTTCAAATATTGTCTGACAACTTCTTCTATTTCTGTCCTGAGCTACATAAGCTCCATTCCCTGTCTTTGGTAGTGTTGGAGCCAAATATCCTTCTTGTGCTTCATCTAGAAGCTTTTGCTTATCAGAAAGGGCAGATCTGGGCTTCTCTACCAGTGAGGAGAGGCTAGATGTAGTTAAGTACTGGAGATGGTTCTGTGACCTCTGTACCTACAGAAATTATGTGAAAAAAAAAATCTATTTGTTCTGAGAGTCTCAAATGAAGGCAGGACTTTGAGAAGTAACTCTCCTTTTGAGTTTCCTCAACCTTCCTGAGGAAAAGTGCTGTGACTGAATAAGCCTTTGAAATGGAACTCCTTCAGGAGCACATATAGCACCGTTGCAGCCAATCACAGAATAATTCAGGTGGGAAGGGACCTGTTGAGGTCTCTAGATTGTCCTCCTGCTCAAAGAGAGGTCAGCTAGATGCAGCTAGGGTGAGCTTTGCTGGCAACCGTGTCCAACTACCTGAGACCTGGAAGCAGGGTAAGTTGCTTTCTGTGGTGCTGGAAAGGGGTTATATGGGGAGAAATTGTAACTGATAAATGACTTCACCATTGTGTTTAAGGCTGCTTGCTTATGACTAATGTTTTGAATGCTTCAGTACTTACAAAAAAAAAAAAGTAATTTATTAGTTGTAGTTATTAATAATTCTCATTGTTACCATGTAAAAGATCTTTGCAGGTGTTTTTCTGTAGAAGTTTTCATTAGATCAGATAAGGCTGATTTAAATGAAACCTGCACTGGTTTTAGTACTTCTTTTAGTAATAGCCAATATAGCAATTCCCACAGGAAATGATTCCTCACTTCAAATAAAGAGAATGTTTGAAGCAGAACTTGGTAGCAGATACTGTATAAAACTGAAGAGCAGGAACACAAAGCATAAGTCTTAGTTCAATTAATTGCTAATACTCTCAAAAATTATGTTCAGCAGCCTGAGGCTTTGAAATAACCAAAGATCCACATAACTCTTGCTAAAATGATTTAATTATTTGATGAAAATTTGTGTAGTAGTAATTTTCTTACTCAATTATTTGTGAATCAGCTCTTTTGAATCTGATTTTAGACATACTTAAAAAATTAATTGCTCCATACAAACCCAGGTATCAGTTGGTTGCATTTCAATTTCTGCAAATGTACAAAAATATTTAAAAGGTTAGCTATGTATTTAAAGTACCTTAAGGATCTCTCGGTGCTAGCATTTTTCCTTCTTACTATGGTGTAACTTGATTTTTTTTTTTTTTTTTTTGACAAGACAATGAAGCTTTTGTGAGTTGCTTTTCTCTTTTAGAAGGCCAAACAGGCTTGAAGCTTATTTTTCTCAGCAGATTATTAAATACCTTGCTGCTTATTCTTCTTGGAGAAGCAGAATAAAATTACTAATGTTGACAAAATTCATTTAGAAGGGTGTCAACAGGTAAGTAGGGCACCTTATAAAATGTGATAGGCATCACAACTGATAATCTTTCATTTATTTGTGCTAGGCCTTTCATAATGTCAGATAGACTTACTACTGGTTTGCTTCTAATTCTTTCTTACCTGCTTAACATGAAAGTTTCTTTGTAATTTCCTTGTAATAGAACACAAAAAAAACCCCCTTGTTTGCTGTCCAAGATTGAGAATGGGAAAAATGCAAACTGAGTTCATGCAGCTGGTTACCATTAGATCATCTTGAACAATGGCAGAAGTGGTTCCAAAGCAGAACTCCAGGTATCATTATCTTTTTTCCTTAGGAAATTCAAGATCTGGATGGCAATTAGACCAACATTTGTAAAATAATTTATAGAGTTAGATGCCTAAATAGATATCAACTTCCATTTTAGAGACAAGGATGTTGTCCTTTTTCTAATCTTACTTTTTTTTTTAGGGAGGAGAAGAAGTTATAAGAGAAATTGAAGACTAAAGTTGCAAGAAGTCTTAATTTGGACTGGTAAGATTAGGTAATTTAAAATAGTACTAGTCTGTCTAATCCTATTCAGAACCTTAATGTAGATTATACTTTCTGACATCTATTAGTACATTTGTTTTAGTTGTAATACGCTTGCATTTTGCAATAGCAGACATCCAGATATAACTTCTGAAATTTTTCTTGTCTTGAAGAGATTACAATTTGATTCTATAGGTATTTTGATCTCTAATATCATCTGTCATCATTTTCTCTTGCTTCTTAATGAAAATACTTCAAGTGCTTTGTATCAATTAATTGTAACATACTTTTCAAGACAAAAATCAAATGCATGTAAGTGATTAATTAAAATAGAAAAATAATGACTTCACTTGTTCAAGATCAGAAGCAAATACCAGCTTTCTTCCTCAAGAGACTCGTTCAAATATCAGTGCTGGAGTGTGTCTTAGCAGCTCAAACATGCATTTTTTTTAATCACTACTTTTCTTTCAACTCATTACAAAATTAGAGATAACCCATTGCAAAATTAGAGACTGTTTATAGACTTAGAATCTTTGGATTTGTTTCTGATTTGGGTGTATTTCTAAATGCAACGTATTTTTATGAGCAATAAGCTGTATGTTCTGTGGTAAATTATCTACCATGCGTGTGAGATACTAAAGCTGAAAGTGCCTTATAGACCCCCATATGTGCTGCTGTCAGCAATTCTCCCTCTTTTAAAGATGTATTCCTTTTCTAAGTCCCTTCATTGTGGTGTTATCAAATCAGGGGGAATAGATGTAGTTCATATAACTTGGGAATTCATTTTGATGAATTCCCATCAGCAGTTTTCAAAACCTCTTTTCATTTACACTTCCAAGTGTTTACAAATCCTCTCAAATTGTAATTTATTTCCCAAGTCAGTAGCAATGATTTTTGTGATGTTTCTTTTTCAACTTTTTAACTGCCAATATAGCTGATTTATATTCCTTTTTGAAATCTTCCTTTTTTTATCAGTGATAGGGCAATTGTATTTTGCGAAGCAGTAACATGCTGAAAATTAAAAGACTGTTTCCTGCTGACTTTGTAAACTGTTCAACACTCCTGGCCATAGCTGTTTTTTGTTCTTGTTTTGTTTTTTATTGTTTTTAAGGAAAAAAAAAGAAATATCCATTTCCTTCTGCATGTTTGGTGTCTCGTTTTCTTACATGAAGGCTATTAATCTGAGTAATATAATTCATTGATTTTTTTCTTACTGTGGCACATGGAATTCTTCAAGTAGTTATAGTCAAAGTACTGGCAAGGCACATAAAGGGAAAAGGGCTATAAATGAATGAATGGATACATATTTTTACCCCTCTTTATCTTCAGGATGGAGGTATCAAAATTAATAGCATAGAATTATTGTTTAGTTAGTGAGTAAAATTGTGATTACTGCATTGTCCTCAGAGAGAGTTAATTACAAAATCTAAAATTGATCAATCCATTATGAAACTCTGAATATTGACAGCCTGTAATAAAAACTCAAGAGAAATTTAATGTTTACGAACTACAAATGGAGTTAACCAAGTAATTCAATTCACTGATGGAAATTTTTAAAATTCCTTTGGAAAGGTGCATCTGAGAAAGTTCACTGTGATGTTAGGACAAAAAAAAAAAAAAAAACAAAACCTTTTATAAATTCGAAACTAATTAAAAGAATAAAATATTTCCTGGCTTTTCAGTGTTTTATTATTGAGGAAATAAGTAAGTTACCTTTTACAGTTCCCAGATTCATTTCAATCACTCTATGCATCATATAGGGTAATTTCCACCCCTACTCCCCTTCCCTCACTGTATATTTAGATATTCATGTGCTACATAGCTTTGCTTCTAATTTTTAATTCCAGAAGGAAGGAAAACTACTTCTGTGATGATTGTCTAAGCCTTCCAATATCACAGATGATAAAAGCTTTCCATTCCCTTTGCTTGGTCACTGGGTTACCCTGCTCTTTCTCCAGGTTGTGTTGCTGCTGGTCTTCTTACCTGAATAAATGATTTACTAAAATTAAAGGAGTTTCTGTTACGGTAGTTAAATTCCCTAGAAATAGTATCCTGGAAATTGCTTGCTAATGCCAAGAACACTCGAAAGGTTTCAGTCTTTCATAGCCATTAGATACGACTGTATTCACTACCTCAATGAGCTATGTTATATATTAGCTTTGAATTATTCCAAGTTGTAAAAGTTTTCTCAAGATCAGAGGAAAAAAGTTCAGAGTTTAAATTTCTTAGGTTTACATAACTTGTGCTATGGTTATTTTGATAGTCCAGATTACAAGAATGGACTGCAATACTTTGTTCAGCGTGCAAAAACACTACTGCCCTCTACCACTGGAGTCAACTTTGTTGATGTGGTGAGTTGACGTTGACCATCTGCAAGACCCCATCCAGTCACTCTCTCACTTCTCCTCTTCAGCGGGAGAGAGGGAGAAAATAGGATTAAAAAGGTCGTATGTCAAGATAAAAACAGGGAGATCAGTTACCATCACTGATAAAACAGACTTAACTTGCGGAAAATTAATTTCATTTATTGCCCGTTAAAATAGATTTGGATGGTGAGAAACAAATAGAAAAAAAAAAACAAAACATCTGTCTTCCTGCCCTCTCTTCTTCCCAGGCTCACCCCCACTCCTTTATTCCTGATTCCTGTACCTCCATCTCCACAGCAGCAGAGAGGGATGGGGAATGGGGGACTGTGGTCAGTCCATAGCAACTTCTCTCTGCTGCTCCTTCCTTTTCACATTTTTCCCTGTTCCAGTCTGAGGCCTTCCCGTGGGCAGCAGTCCTTTAGGATAAACCTATTCCAGCATGGGCTCTCCATGGGCTGCAACTTCCTTCATGGCAAATTCACCATCTGCCGAGGCCTCTCTCAGGGTACCCAAAGCCCCTCCTTCCCTCCTCCTACTCTCCCCTCTGGGCTGGCAGGGCTGTTTCTCACCTCGTTTCCCCCAGCCCTAGCTACCGGGCAGCATTTTGCCCTTCCTTACCAGGCTTTCCCCGAGGTGCCCGCCTGCGGCTGAGGGGCTCAGCTGTGCCCTGCACTGAGGCCCTTGGAGCCGCCTGGAACCGGCTGTGGCCGGCACCAGGCTGCCCCTGTAGGCTGTCCCACAAAGGGGTCACCCCCTGCAGCACCCCTGTTAGCACCTTGCCATGGACATTCAATACAGAAGTACAATGAAAAGTAATTCAAAAGTTTTAGTTGGTGTCCGTCATGCATCTTTTGTTACAGACTCATTATTATGAGTCCTGTTTTGTAAAAGTTTACTGTAGCTTTCTAGAACATTTCTTAAAATTTCATTAGACAGAACGTTGAAAACATGTTTTTGAAACACCTAAAATTTTTGGCTTATCACTTCTTTAATACCACGAGTTTTTATTTAGTTTACTGTATTTTATTTTCGTAGGGATATCTATCGAATTGTAATTTGAGATTTGTTGGAGATTAGGTTCAAAAGTTTTTTGCAGTGATGGCTGCTTATATAGATTGTAACAAGCACCAAATCATATCTGAATTTTCAACAAGCTACCCTGTGACAAAAGGGTAGCTTATAGCATTGGTGGACAAGGGATAACAAACTGATGTAATCTACCTGGCCTTTTGCAAAGTATTTGAAACTGTCCCACACGACATCCTTGTCTCTACATTGGAGAGACATGGATTTGGTGGATAGTGCACTAAGTGGAAAAGGAATTGGCTGGATGGCCACACTCAAAGAGTTGTGGACAATGGCTCAATGTCCAAGTGGAGACCAGTGACAAGTCGCATTCCTCAGAGGTAGGTATTAGGATCAGCCCAGTTTAACATCTTTGTTGGCAACATGGATGGTCGGGTAGACTGCACCCTCAGCAAGTTCACTCATGACATGAATCTGTGTGGTGCGGTTGACACACTGGAGAGGTGTGATGCCATCCAGAGGGATCTTGACAGGCTGGAGGGCCCATGAGAATCTCATGAACTTCAACAAGGCCAAGTGCAAGGTCCTGCACATGGCTTGGGGTAATCCCAAGAACAAATACAGGCTGGGCAGAGAATGGATCAAGAGCAGCCCTGAGAAGAAGGACTTGGGAGTGCTGGTGTACAAGAAGTTCAACATGAGCTCGTAAGGTATACTTGCAGCCCAGAAATCCAACCGCATTCTAGGCTGCATCAAAAGAAGCGTGGCCAGGAGGTTGAGAGAGGTGATTCTGCCCCTCTATTCCACTCTGGTGAGACCCCACCTGGAGTACAGTGTCCAGTTCTGGAGGCCCCAACATAAGGACATGGACCTGTTGGAGTGGGTCCAGAGGACAGCCACAAAGATCAGAGGGCTGGAGCACCTCTCCTATGAGGGCAGGCTGAGAGAGTTGGGGCTGTTCAGCCTGGAGAAGAGGGGAGACCTTACAGTGGCCTTCCAGTACCTGAAAGGGGTCTACAGGAAAGATGGGGACAGACTGTTCAGTAGGGCCTGTTGCGACAGGACTAAGGGTAACAGTTTTAAAATAGGGGGAGGTAGGTTTAGATTAGATGTTAGGAAAAAATTTTTCTACACCGAGGGTGGTAGAACACTGGAACAGGTTGCCCAGAGAGGTGGTAGATGTCCCATCCCTGAAAATGTTCAAGGCCAGGTTGGATGAGGCTCTGAGCAACCTGACCTAGTTGAAGATGTCCCTGCTTCTTGCAGGGGGGTTGGACTAGATGACCTTTGAAGGTCCCTTCCAACCCTAACCATTCTATGAATATGTTTACTATCTGACCTTGCTACCAAAATGCAGCTTTGAGTCCCTAAACTTGTTCTTGAAAGCTATATTCAATGAAACTTGGTGTTTTCTATGCCATCAGATATTGAAATAACCTCTTAAAATACTTGAAGGATACTAGTTACAGCTTATAAATCCACTTGTGTTAGAACCTTTTACTGTAAAGATGAAATACTTCTTAAATAGGTCTTGAAGATATTAAAACCGCTAAAAACTACTTATTTCAAGATATCATGTGCCTAATGTAGCTATGTTCCTACAGATTCACTTTTGATCTGTCCATTTCAAAGGAGAAAATTTCATTCGCTGTTTCCTTCCACAATGTTTTGCAAGAAATAATCTTTAGAGCATAGTTTAAGAAAGGTGCCAACTGTGTTAATCTGCAGGAAAATGGCTGTGAACAGTGCTCTTGTCAAGTTATGACACCACTGAGATTGCAGAGAAGCTGTAGTAACTTCTCAGGAAGAGGAGTGAAGTGTGAGATCTCCATGCACAGACCAGCAAAGGTTATATTTTTTCTCATCACTAGCAGAAGCCTCCTGACTCCTCAGTCCCCTGGGGTGCAGGGTCTGGGGCTTGCAGGGCCTGGGCCTGGTAAGGGTGGTCCTGGCTGCCCTGGCTACCTGAGGGTGACTCTCGCCTCTCCAGGATGAGCTGGGACTGTGCAATACCATTTGTGCTAATGATATGACAGTCACAGTCATTGCTGCATCACAAACTTGAGTCTGGGGTGTCTCAGAGGCTGGGGGTGGTCAGCCTGAGAACCATATCCTAGGCTGCATCAAAAGAAGTGTGGCCAGCAGGTGTAGGGAGGTGATTCTCCTCCTCTGTTCCACTCTGGTGAGACCCCATCTGGAGTACTGCGTCCAGCTCTGGAGCTCCCAACATAAGAAGGACATTGATCTGTTGGAGTGTGTCCAGAGGCAGGCCACAGAAAAAATCAGAGAGCTGGAGCACCTGTGCTAGAAGGAAAGGCTGAGAGAGTTGGGGTTGTTCATTCTGGAGAAGAGAAGGCTCCAGGGAGATTTTAAGTGCTTTTCAGTACTTAAAGGGGGCTTATAAGAAAGCTAGGGACAAACTGTTTAGCAGGGCCTGTTGCGACAGGACAAGGGGTAATGGTTTTAAATGAAAAGAGTGTAGATTTAAACTAGATATAAGGAAGACATTACAATGAGGGTGGTGAAACACTGGAACAGGTTGCCTAAAGAGGTGGTAGATGCCCCGTCCCTGGAAACATTAAAGGCCAGGTAGGGCTCTGAGCAACCTGATCTAGTTGGAGATGTCCCTGCTTATTACAGGGGAGCTGGACAAAGTGACGTTTAAATGTCCCTTTTAACCCAAACTATTCTATAATTCTGTGATAGTGAACAGCATATTTTTCCTTGGAGAGATCTCAAGAAGGTGATGCATTATCGCAGCCAACTCTGCTCTTTTTCATAAGGACTGAAACTCTGTGCTTTAGGAGCTAGAGGAGCCCTGGAAGGGTGAGCAAAACACGGAAACAGAGGGATAGAGACAGGGTTAGGTTTTTTTCCTGTAGAAAAAAAGTTAATTGTATCATTGAAGTTTTCTTGTAATAATTTGAGCTAGAAGTGTTGTACGTAGACTAATAATTTGTGTTATTGGTGTCTTAAAACATGTATTAGACTGTCAATTTTTAGCTGCATAGCATGCATTACACTCAGCATCCCACCATGAGATTCCTCCTTGCAGGTTATTTGCATTTCTTTAAGATCCGCTCTTTCCCATATTACGAAATGAGTTGGCATAAAATTCAAATAGTTAATTTTTGCAATGTGCTTTTCCCATGCTCGAAGAATTCTAAGCTGTGTGAGCAGGAGAGGATTTCTTAGTTTCAGAGTCTGCATCAAAGATTCAAGTTAGGTGCTCTTAGGAATGTCTGTTTAGAAGACTTTTTAGTTATGCAAAGCTAGTTAAGCAATAGGTAACGCTTTGTGATGATTAACTAATTAATCTAGGAAAATAATAGAAAACTATTAAGTATGTAAGGACTTTTTTGGACATATATATGAAACTCTACAGATAGCTGATTGTTTCTGTATCTGTTTTACTGAATAAAAACCAGGACATCTTGCTAATATGGATATCTAACTATCAGCTGAACCTTATGAATGTAACTTCTGTTTCCTGCCTTGGCATATTCTGAGAAACTTAAGCTGTTGAGTGACCTACTTTACCTGCCATATTGATTTTCTTTAAAGCTATTTCTTTGTTTTGTTTTTGGAAACTAGCACACACTTGTACTCACAACAATATTTCATACATGTCTACTTATATATAGTGTTTTGAACTGCCCCAATATTAAACTTTGGTCTTGATCGTACTCAATCTTCAATATTGATTTTTTAAGAGAGTAGAATTTGGTTGGAGGGGGTGCTGTTTGGGAAGAGTAAATTGGGAGGGATGGAGACAATATGAATCATTTCTTGGTGACTTCTGTGCTTGCTTCTTTGTGCATTGTTCCAGTGTTCACATGCAGACACTTGCCTTGGTTAGATGTATCTTCACTACCCTATGGCAATGGAAACAGGGTACTTTTTTTGAACATTTTGCTTTGTTTTGAACAAATTGCTTTGTTCATTTAATTAAACTGGAATATAAACACACTTGATATCTCAGCATTCCTCCTAATAGGTTGAACTCAGTGTTGATTTAAGCTGGCAGTGCTGCCATCCCTCTTTTAGACCACTGTGTTCACACATCTTCAGATAGAATCATGGAATCATAGAATATCTCAAGTCAGAAGAGACTCATAAGAATCACTGAGCCCAACTCCCTGCTCCTGTCAGGACTACCTAAAACTAAACCATATGACTAAGAGCGTCATCCAGATGCTCCTTGAACGCTGAAAAGTTTGGTGCTGTGTTTACTTCCTGCGGAGTCTGTTCCCATGACTAACCACTCTCTCAGTGAGGAACTTAATGTCCAATCTAAGCTTCCGCTGACAACTGCATTCCATTTCCTCATGTCCTATCACAGGTCACCAGATAGAGGAGATCAACATCTCCCCCTCTGCTGCCTTGAGGAAGTTGTAGACTGCGATGATGTCACCCTGGTCGCATCTTCTCCAAGCTGAACAAACCAAGTGACCTCAGTTGCTCCTCCTATATCTTTCCCTTGAGACCTTTCACCATCTTGGTCTCCCTCCTCTGGACACACTCTAATAGTTTGATGTCCTTCTTATAATGAGGCATCTAAAACTGCACACAGTATTTGAGGTGGGACCACACCAGTGCAGTGTAGTGTGGAACAATCATCTCCCTCAAACAGCTAGCTATGCTGTGTTTGATGTACCTCAGGACACAGTTGGCTCTTTTGACTGCCAGGGCACACTATTGATTCATATTCAACTTGCCATCAACCTGAACCCGTGGATGTCTTCCGTGGGGCTGCTCTCGTCCCTAAGTTTGTATGTATGACCAGGATTACCCTATTTCAGGTGGAGAATATTGCTCTTGATTTTGTCAAATTTCATGCAGTTGGTGATTGCCCAGCTCTCTAGTCTCTCCATGTCTTTCTGCAAGGCCTATCTGCCCTCAAGGGATTCCACAGCTCCTCCTAGTTTAGTTTGGCAGACTTACTCAAAGTACCTTTGACTCCTCCATTCAGATAATTTATAAAACCGTTAAAGAGCACTGACCCTAAAATTGAGCCCTCAGCAACCCGACTGGTGACTGACCACTAGCCTGATGTAGCCCAATATACTATAACCCTTTGAGCCCAACTGAAGAGCCTATAACTGTCCATCATAGCACCCCAATCACAGGAGAAATACCACCAGGTTTCGCTTATGCCGATGATGTTGTAGCTCTGGGACTGGGCTGAATCTTCCAGCTCCTCTTGTTTATTCCTTATACTGCACATATTAGTATAAAGACATTTCAAAATGTTCTCCAGTGTAGTCAGCACATTGTCGAGCAGGCTGAAGCGCCTTACTAGCACATCATCCCCCAAACATTGGCATACTGCCTACAGGCTTATCTCTATCAAGTTTGGTTTTATCCCTTTCCCCCTTCAAATCTAGTTCAAATGTCTTTCAATGAGCCCTGCTAATGCCTGCACAAAGATCCTTTTCCCTCTTTGAGACAGGTGTACCCCATTTGTTGCCAGCAGACTTGGTGTTTTGCAGACTGATCCATGATCAAAAACCCCAAAATTCTGCCAGTAATACCAGGCTCCGAGCCGGGTAGTGGTTTGCTGGCTCTTCCTCCTGTTTCCTCCCTCGTCATTCCCTGCAGTTGGAAGGATAGAGGAGAACATTACCTGTGCTTCTTATCCATTAGCCAGTCATTCCAAGGCCCTTAAGTCTCTCTTGACTGCCCTCAAACTTCTAATTGCAACTTCATTGCTGCCTACACAAAAAAGCAATAATGGATAATAATCTGAGGGCCATACCAGTGTAGGAAGTTTTTTCTTCACATCCTTAACCCATGCACCAGGGAGGCAGAAGACTTCCCAAAGAAGTGAGTCAGATAGGCATATTGGACTTTCTCTTTCCCTCAGGAGAGAGTGTCCTACGACAATGACTCATCTTTTTTCTTTATGGAAACGGTTGTGATACAAGGCACAGGCCGACTTAACCTTGGCAATTCCTCCAATGCAGATGGACCATCATCCTCATAACTGTTTGGTACTACTCTCAAAGCCTCATACCTATTATGCAAGGGCACCTGGGAAGGTGGGCTGTCACAGAGGAGACACGCCTGCCGCACCGGGCGGGAACTTGTTGCCATTGCCTGCTATCCCTTAAGCCACGACGTTCAGCCAAGTGAAGAGAGGATAGGGAATCCTCCTTGTCATGTGTCCTGTCTGCCTAACAGGTGGTCCCAGCGATGGCAGGGTACCATTAGTCTATCTCTCTCTCAGACTCCCTGATCTCCTCAATCTCCTCACCTCCTCCCAGAGCTCTGCCACTAAGCTGAGGAGTTCCTCTACCTGAGTGTACTTCCCACAGGTGTTCTCACTACTGCTGTCCACAGTGCTGGTGGAAGAGCAGGGCACATTCTGCAGCCTGACGCCTGGGTGGCAGCATGTTCCCATTGGAACTGTCTGGGAAGCTGCATCAGTTGCTGCAAGTGTAGAGTTTAGAGAGGACATGGCTTCTGCTGGGTGGATAGCATTGCCTTCTGGCGGAGTTGGTAGAGTTACAGAGCCCTTCCATGCAACCTGCCATGCTATGCCACGCCTTGGTCACTAATGCTCCTTAGGGACCTCTTTTATACGTGAGGCAGCTTGGCCACTGTTGCTCCTGGCCCTGCCCAGGTCTCATCAGCTGCTGCCTCGTGACCTGCAGGCTCCTGACAGGTTGTTCAGGTGCTCCTGAGGTTTTCCCGGTTCAGGAAACCCCACTGTGCAGAGCACTGGAGTGCCCCACTGCAGGTCATGCTGGCATCAGAGCTGTTCACCTCAGTGAGATGAGTGCAGAGAGACAGTGCAGGCAGGATATATACAACTTAACTGTATGAAGTAACTATTTACTGGTACATACATGTACATAAAAGATAGTCACGTCTTAATGAGCTACTAGGTTAACTATTTGTATGTTCACCACCACCAGTAAGCTGTTCAAAGAGGCTTTCCCCACCTGTGTTTGTCAGGAGGGAAAGGACTGTCTCCAATGTCCTCACTGTTCCTGAGTTGCTGTCTTCCACTAGCTGTGATGCTGATGACCTAGCCAGATGCTTCCCAACTGGCTTCCCCATTTGTTATTTTTAATTTATTTTATACCATACCCTCTAGTTGCTTTTCCACTGTAATCTTTTGGTTACTGATGAGCCCTATCTCATTCATTTTAACCTGTCTGGAGTTCTAGCTTATTTTTCTCCAAACATCCCTACAGTTTTTCTCATTATTTAACAATTTTTAGTGAAATGTGAGCTAGGGTCATGCAGCTTTGCTACATCAGAGTTGAGTCTTGGATCCTTCATACACAAGCAACTAAACCTCTGTGTGGGGAACAGGAAGTTTAAAGCAGGGGACTGAAGAGAGGATTACAACTCTACCCCTCAGAGACTTACTATATTTTGAACCATGGTGAGATTGACAATGCTATGCTTGGTAATAGGATCTGTCATCAGGCTGAGCCTCTGCCTGGTAGCCACCAGCAGAGTTAAGGATCTTCTTAGCAGTAGCAATCCAGTTGATAATGATAGATTCTGAATGTTTGCTTTTACCTGATGGAAAAAAAAAAAATCAGACTTCTTTCTATTAAAAAAAAAAAAGTCTTGCAAACTGAATTGAGAAATGAGACTCCTTGAAAGGATCTTCTGCATTTATTAATAACAGGAATGAATTTACAAGGCGGAGAAAATTTCCTTTAATTATTTCTGTGTATAACGTTGAAATGCGTGACTGTTCAGACAATTGGATGCAATCTAATGTAATCAAGAGTACTAGTCTACTGTGATAAAACCATAATAGATGATTGTGTATTCATAAAGGATATTTGGAATTAGTGGATCAATTCCTATGTTATCAAATATTTGAATTACTAGCATACTCAGAATTGGTTTAACTGTCAATAGAAAGTTGGTAAGTACCTACCAATTATCTCAGCTGATGATGTTTTGGCAGGTTCAACTCAGGAATGAATTTTGGCTTGTATGCCAATGTTAATTTCTTTTTCCCAAGTTGGTTCTTCCCTTGCTTAACTGAAAAGAATAATAATCTGGAAGGAAGACTTTAAATATTTCAGAAGGCATGTTTTTTACAAATATTAATTTTAAAGGTCTTGTACTTGCCTTCAGCATTTTTAGTGATTTCTCTTTGTTCTGTAATTATAACATTGAAAACGGTAAACCTTTACATTCTCAGCTGATATAAAAGCAGTTTTTGAAGTCAAAATAGTTGACCTAAAGTAGTGTAAGACTTTTCTCTGTAGATGGATAGTTTTCCTTTACTCAGAATTTGGCTTTTGCTAGTGTGCATGTGATTTTCCCCTCATTCTTTTTTAACTGCCTTTTTAGCTTAGGCAACATCTTCAATCTAAATTTCTGATTGCAGAAGATCAGAATGAATAATTACAGTGAGAGGCTATTGCAAATGAAACAGAAATAAAAATCAATATCTCTGAAGTTTTAATAAATTTTTCCCCCCTTAATGTGTTCATTTTCCTCCACTGCTGGAAGGAGTAAACAATGTGCTCATTTATATCTGATATATTGTGTTGCTTTAGGATACATGAAAGTCTCATGGGATATTTATTCACCTGGATGTAAAGAAGAAAGAAGAATCAATGTCTTCTGCTCCTCCAAAGCGTTCTTTCTCCAGCTCAGTTGTAGTTTGTATGCTAGCAGACAGAACATTGTTTCAAAGTTGAACTAATAAAGTCCCATTTCCTATGGGTATATGCTTTATATCCTCTACGGTTTCTCCCTTCCCGTCTCTTCGTTGAACCCTAACTGTTCCTGAAGCTTGTATCATCTATTACTGGACAGAGAACCAGAGCGGCTCTGCCCCAGTGGATCAATGTGTCCTTGTGGCCAGTGTCTGTTGCCAAACCATGTGTGATAACTGCATTCTTCTTGCATTCTTCCACTGCAGGGACTTGCTCTGTTTCTACAATGCCTGTGGGAATTTGATTCTTATTTGAGGTCTTTATTGCTCTGTCAAGTCTGGTTGAAATAGTTCAATTGGTCGAAAGTTTTCTACAATTATCCTGCATTGGTGTAACAAACTGAAGCAGGGATAGGCGAGCAATCTTAGGAAACTTTGGAAAATTCTGCAATTCATTTCATTTATCTGCACTCATCCGATAATCTTGAAGAAGCAATGGAATTTCTGACATATCTCTACTGTTTAATAAATGACACCGTTGTTCTAAACGTCATCACATTTACTATCAACTGCGTATTAGGTTCCAG
The DNA here is from genome assembly GCA_009806455.1 of Tetrax tetrax. Lineage (NCBI taxonomy): Eukaryota > Metazoa > Chordata > Aves > Otidiformes > Otididae > Tetrax > Tetrax tetrax. The sequence continues at coordinate 26,393 of WHYT01015599.1, read as the reverse complement.
TTCAACAGCTCTTATAATTTAGTTTTGACAAATTGTTATCTCACTTATTGTTGAAGTATTTTTCTTATCATATTGTGGTTAGTAAAGGCCCTCTTTTGTTACCATTTCATCACATTTTCTTCCTAAGCTATCACTTCATCCTGTGTACTGTGATTGGCTCTGGTTTAGTACCTTTTAAAATGAGTACTAAACATGAGCCATAGATCTTACTAGTTCGTATAAAAATGCGTATATTGTTCAGTATTGCAGAGCATGATTGAACACGTCTGTGATAATTCCTGGTGTGTACAAAGACACTTCAAAGGCTGTCATTTTTGTCATCACTTAAATGAAAAAAATCCTTATCTGTCCAGGTGGCTTTTCCAATGTGACTTTAAGTGAACAGATGAATTTCCTTTAGGATAATAAATTGCACATGTTGTAGACAAAATAAACTGGTTTTCATGTCTAACTGTATTTTAAAGGAATATTAACATAATCTGGGCATTCTGTATTTCCCAGATTGTGCTATATGACACCTTTAGGACAAGCTTGGTCCTGTTCTGACATCTCACATGCCAGCTCTTTAAGTATCCCAGGATGAAGAGCAACGGACCCAGATAATCAGAGAATAGGTGGTTTACTTGAAATACATTTGCTATTCATTTTGGTGTGTGGCTCTGTTATAATGCTTCAAGAGGAACAACAGAGAAAGTACAACTTAAAATCAACTTTAAAACAAATACAAAATTGTTAAATAAACATTAATAAATAGACGATGTCCTTATATGAATTTATGTTTCTATGCAATGCTTCTGATTCTGAAGAAAAAGTACAGGAAAATAAAAGTACACAGGAGCATACAGTTCCTAGATACTTGAATGGGCAAAAATGAATGTGCTCGAATGTAAAAAAAAAAAGTATAAACAGAGGTGATAGCATGGTTTAACCCCAGCTGGCAGCTGTGAGGTTTAACACAGCTACTTGCTCACTCCTGACCAGTGAGATGAAGGAGAGAATCAGAAGGGTAAAAGTGAGAAAACTTGTGGGTTGAGATAAAGACCATTTAACAGGTAAAGCAAAAGCTGCACACAAGCAAAGTAACATAAGGAATTCATTCACCACTTCCCATCAGCAGACAAGTGTTCAGCCATCTCTGGGAAAGCAGGGCTCCATCACACAGAATAGTCACTTGGGAAGACAAATGCCATAACACCAAACATCCCCCTCTTCCTTCTTCTTTCATCTTGTACTGCTGAGCATATTGCTGATGTCATTATGGTCTGGAATACCCCTTTGGTCACTTGGGGTTGGCTGGCCCAGCTGTGTCCCTTCCTAACTTCTTGTGAACCCCCAGCCTGCTCACTGTCGAGGCACTGTGAGAAACAGTAAAGGCCTGGACGCTATGTAAGCACTGCTCAGCAATGGCTGAAACATCAGCATATTGCCAACACTGTTTGCATCACAAATCCAAAACACAGCACCGTAGGAGCTCCTATGAAGAAATTGAATTCTATCCCAGTCAAAACCAGTACAGGTGACAAAGGAATCTTTTCCTAATTCTTTGAAAATAAGATACAGCAATGGAATAACAGTGCTCAGCGAACTTTGGAGACCTCCTTAATAATCTAGCAAAACATTTTCAAACTCTGAATGTAATCACAGAAGTATTCCATGCTAACAAGTAAGTATACAATGGGCTTTGTGAAGAATGAAAATTGCTGCTGATAATTCTCGAAGTACACTTTCTAATTGTATCTACCTACCATATATATGGAAAGCTCATTATCTGTAAACCAAACATTTCATTTTGAGATCTATTACCATGATATCTCATTACTTATATTTCAATTTTGGTAATCTATAAAGAGGTATTAAATTTATAAAGGCATCTGATGGGGACTTGAAAATGTTTCACAGGATTAAGAGAAACACTACAAAGTAAAAAAAAAAAAAATCTAAGCTGAAATTTGACTACAATTAGGGCATAATAATTGTCTTATTTATTCATAGGGGTTTTTTTTGGTAGTGCACAAAATTAAAAAGCAAAATACCTGTCAGAAATATGTTGGCAAGCAGGGTTGTATCACCTCAGTGTAGTTTTGAAGTATTATCAGGTAAAATCTTTGATAATAAACATTGTGTGGACCATTAGCAGCAATCCTCTCTCTATTCTGAGCTTCACTTGTTAATATTATAGGTACAGAAATAACATATACAGTTAAATTAATAGCAGAAGATATTTTTAAAAGGTACTGCATTTGCAAGTTTATTGGTTATGTTTCATATTGAGAGAGGACAGTAAACGGGTTTTTTTGTGGTGGTTTTGTTTTGGTTTGGCTTGGGTTTTGGTTTTTTTTTTTTTTGTGTTTTAAATCAATTTAAGAAGATATGCACTTCATTGAGGTAGGTATACACATCAAAAGATAATCCAGGCATTCAAAACTTCCTTTTTTGCTCACTGTTTACTTCTAGCAATAAAACATCAAGTGATAATTTTTGACTGACTGAGGTATAAACTGTGCAACATTATTAAATACTAATTTACACTTTCATCTGTCTTACAGTACTGCTTATTTGTCTAGTAAATAATAATACACAACTGATGAATATTTACCTTCCTCCCCACTGTTTTGCAGTAAGAGAGGTAGAATCTGTTTAGATACACATCTCCTAGTAGTTGGCATACACCATTAAATAGATGCATAGGAGAAAAGTTAAAGAAGACAGTGGAGGATAATTCAGAGTGTTATTGAGTGGCTGACTGGGCAGGGTTGCAGAAACAGGGCTGCTGATTCCTGCTTTAAAGTGGAAAATCTATATTAGTAGTAAAAGTGGAAAGCTAGCATTTCACAAATTTTACTGAGGAATTTGCGAATGGTGAAACAGTCCAACTCCCAGAACCTTTGGAGCCGCTTGGGCTGGCAGGTGTATCCTCCTCCCAAAGTCACTGCAAACCACCTGTCAGTTCAAGGCCGAGACTGTTGGGCAATTGCATTGTGAAACATGCAAAAAAGGGGCAAAAATTTTTCAATCTCTGTGCTGGACAGGGGAGAAGTAGAATGCTAGAAAAAAAATAAAAATTAAATCTTTCCCTTATATTCTGCAGTAAGCAGTCACAGCTGGCTGCATTTTCTTCTCTAGCATTTCTAAGTTCCACTTTTCACTCTCCAAGAATCATTCTAGGGATTATCTCTCCAAGGTATTTTTAACATTGCCTCTAAGCATCATTTTGAACTTCTTTTAGGCTGAATTCTATTTGTACTTACCATATAAGTATACTTTAAAGTTTCTTGACTTAGACTACTAATAAATGGAACAGCTATAATTTCGTACTCCAGAAACGTTGCTATTGGACTAGTACCAATGTTTCTGGAGCTGTGAAATAATGATTTCTTTTACACAGACACTTCAGAACTTTGCTGATTATATAAGGAAATAATTGACTACAGAAATGCACCTTATCTTGGCTGTAGTGAACTGCTGACTCCACGATTATGAGCTCCTAGAATGCTCCTGCTGTTTTCCTGACAGCCAGTGAATCATAGAATCATAGAATCATAGAATGGTTAGAGTTGGAAGGGACCTTCAAATGTCATCTAGTCCAAACCCCCTGAAAGGAGCAGGGACATCCCCGGCTAGATCAGGTTGCTCGGAGCCTCATCCAGCCTGCCCTTGAACGTTTCCAGGGAAGGGGCAACTACCACCTCTCTGGGCAACTTGTGCCAGTGTTCTACTACCCTCATTGTAAAAAATTTTTTCCTAATATCCAATCTAAATCTACGTTCCTCTAATTTAAACCCATTACCCCTCATCCTATCACAACAGGCCCTACTGAACAGCTTCTCCCCATCTTTCTTGTAGGCCCCCTTGAGGTACTGGAAGACCACTATCTGGTCTCCCTGGAGCCTCCTCTTCTCCAGGCTGAACAGCCCCAACTCTCTCAGCCTGTCTTCATAAGAAAGGTGCTCCAGCCCTCTGATCATCTTTGTGGCCCTCCTCTGGACCCTCTCCAACTGGTCCATGTCCTTCTTATGTTGGGGACTCCAGAACTGGACACAGTACTCCAGGTGGGGTCTCACCAGCGCAGAGTAGAGGAGGAGAATCACCTCCCTCAACCTGCTGGCCATGTTCCTCTTGATGCAGCCCAGGATGTGTTTGGCCTTCTGGGCCGCAAGGGCACATTGCCAGCTCATGTTGAGCTCCTAGTCCACCAGCATTCCCACGTCCTTCTCCTCAGGGCTGCTCTCAATCCATTCTCTGCCCAGCCTGTATTTGTGCCTGCTTCTTGCCACAACCCATGTGCATGACCTTGCACTTGGCCTGGTTGAATTTCATGAGGCTGGCACGGGCCCACCTCTCCAGCCTGTCCAGGTCCCTCTGGATGGCATCCCTCCCCTCCAGCGTGTCGACAGCACCACACAGCTTGGTGTTGTCAGAGAACTTGTTGAGGGTGCACTCTATCCCATTGTCCATGTTGCCGACAAAGATGTTGAACAGGGGCAGGCCCAACACGGACCCCTGAAGGATGCCACTGGTGACCGGTCTCCACTTGGACATTGAGTGAAAAGTAACATTGATAGAATTGAGAAGTGATTGAGTTATCCATTGCACTACCCATTTCAGAGCATGAGCTCATTTGGTATGTGACTAGATATCAGCTGGTACTTTTAGTCAAGAACATCAACTAGAGTATATGAGATGCAGGTGTAATATCAATGAAAATATGTTTTTTAAAATATTACATTTCTTGTCATGTGAATAATCAAGTTTTATAGCTCATTCTAGAAAAAAAAGTGCTGCCACATTATCTTTATGTATATCTTTGGTATGCTACCTTTGAAACAAGTCATAAGATGTGTAGTTACAAATCTGATGAGAGGCCAATTCACTGATTCAAAAGAAGTCTGTAATATAAGCTAAGACTACACTGTAATACACCAAATGGAAGTATAATCAGTCTTTTTCCTTCCTTGTAGCTTGTTTAGTTGGTAGCTTGTTTAGTTTAGCTTATAGATCCTAAAAATTTTCAAAATATTATTTCCAGATATAAAATTTTCTACTTCAGGAGCCATTAAAATACATTTTTCCCATTATATACAAGGGGATAGAAAGATTATCTAAACAGTTTTATAGTATATAACCTGATTTTGGTTTTGCACTGACATTTTTGTTTACCATTCTTTCTTCTATATGTCAAGATAGCACAAGCAAATGTACAGGAAAAAAATCAGTTAAGGCAGCTTTGCACTTAAACAGCAAGCGCTTCTGAAATAAAGCATTATAAGCAACACTGATTATTCAGAGTAATGTTCTCCTATTAATGATCTAATTTCTTACTATGTGTTGCTTTCTTGATTTTGATTTGCTTAGTAATCTCTTGTTTAAGTAAAAATGTTTATATCTGAATAGCTATTAAAGAAAAATCAGTTTTCTTTTGGTTTTATATCTGTTTATTACTCCCTGTTACAATGTGGTTTTGGTTTATGTTGATTCTTGCATTAAAAAATAGGAAATCCTAAAAGTAATAATAAAAATTTTTATTCGGAACTTCTTCATCTTCCTTGAGTATAGTCTGTGGCATGGATGATTAAGGACAGACAGGAAGCACCCTGAAATATCAAAAGATTCAATAAATTCAAAACAAAAGTTTATAGAGAATCATAGCATAGTTTGGGGTTGAAGGGACCTTTAAAGGCCATCTAGTCCAACCCTCCTGCAGCTAGATCAGGCTGCTCAGAGCCTCATCCAAGCTGGCCTTGAATGTTTCCAGGGGTATCTAAGGAAGTAACGAAGGAGTCAGTGTATGTTTAGACTTCACTTACGTTCACAAACATTTTTTAACATCATTAAGTTTCTATACTTGGAGACAGATTCTCGAGGAGAATAAATCAATGTAGTTCAGTTGAGATAAGCTAAACTATATCTATTTGCATTAATCATGATTTTGATATTACTTGATCAATAGTTTTCCTGTAACTTAGTTTTATAGTTATTAATATTCAATGGCACAGAGATATATTTACTGATATTGTGACTGACACTCAAAAATTTCAGAGTTGTCAATGATTTTCCCCACATTATTCTGTGTAGCAAATCCTTTTCATAATTGACACAGCACAGGCACTGACTTTATATAAAGAATCTTTCATAGAAGTGTACTAGACATTGGGCTTTAAACATGTAGTGATAACTAAAGATGTCATAAGCAAATAAAGCAGAGTTCTTAAAAGATAACTGAAAATTCTATGCCTTTCAAATCGTTTGCATTTCATTTTTGTGAATACTTTGATGTCAATTTCACAGTTGTCACAAATACTTCTAAGCTAGCCGATCCTAAATTTATCATCCAAAATGTAAGTTGAAAAAAAACCTAGTATTTTGTTGGTTTAAGAAAAAAATCCATGCTGACTTCATGCAATTTAGGCCAGCCTTCTCCATCTAATGGTGGTTGATACCAGTTCTTTCACAGAAAAAAAAAAAAAGTTCTTAATGAACAATAATGACCTTAAATTAAGTTTCTTCTAGACCCATTTCGGACAGTGATTGGTCTGTGCCTTTAGAAGGAATTTGAAATAAAAACTGAAATAATCTGTTGTAATTTTGAATTATTGAATCCTTTTCTGTAACACACTGATAGTGACCTCCTTATATATATATATATATTCAATGTTATGTAGCAGGATATATAGCTCATTCTGATTGCACTTTGTCACATTCTTCTTTATAAATGTAAAAATAGGCAAGTTAAATTGAGTAGTTTCTTTCTTGTGTGGTTTTTTTTGTTTGTTTGTTTCTTCTGCCACAGACAGATATTTAAGTAATGAGTAAAAGACATTGAGACAATCCTAGCCTTTTGATAACTAGTCTTTCTTGCAATTCATCTTAAATCTTATTTTTTTCTGTGGCTTTTAGAAAAATAAGGATGTGAGGGGAAGCACAAGCTGATTCTATTCAACAAATACAGTGAATGAAGTGTGATGACTATGCAATCCTTCTGTGTTTTGCTTTTTGTGTATGAAGATTCTATGATTTTTAAGATAGGAAAATCAAAGGAAACCTGATTGTATGATTTTATCCTGCTGGCACTGGACTGGAAGTGGTACAGCATAACACTGGAATCTGGATCTGGTTTCTTTTGTTGTTTTTTTTTTTTCCTTCTAGGTATGGAGTTCACTTGTTCTGTTTCATCAAGAGACTTATTAAAATAAAGCAGTTGCATAATTTTACAAGATAATTTTCAGAAAGTCTTACATGGAAAAATCTCAGCCCCAAAACTGACAGGTTGAAAAGAGGATTTTTATCTACCTGTAAGGATTGTAATTTGTTGATATGGAAGTTCTATCAGACCTCTGCCAGTGTACGTGGCTTCTTTTGACAGATGGATTTTTTTCTGCTGACGTGACTGCATTGCCTTTCCACATGCTGCATAAGAAGATGTAAAAGTTTTCTTCTTGGGAGGCTGTCTAGACCTATTTGAGACCTGTTTATTAATAGTGAGAAGCAACTTGGAGAGGAAAGAAGAAGGGTTTTTTTCAGTACCTTCCAGCATCGTGCCTGCAGTACCTTGTAGTTCATATGGACTGGGAGCGTTAGCACAAAGAGGCAAAAAAGGACAAGCATTCTCAGTTATATTTGTTCTTAATATTCTCAGCAATAAATGTACAGTATGTTTATAAATACTATGCATGTTAAAAGAGTCACTACGTGATCCATTGTAATCTGTTTTACATGGGATGGTTCTCAGATGGGCTGGAGTAAATTTATTGATTTTTATGAAGTTGCTTTGGATTTGTACCATAAATTCATATACATTTATTTTTTCACACTGTATATGTCAATCTGTCATTTTCCAATACTACATTTGTGGTATCATTTACTGTGTACCATATTGCTGATGAAAGGTTTATTGCCTGATGAAACTAATTGCTACAGATTACGCAATGCTATACAGCTCTTTGAGAAATCTAGCAGTTTTACATGGCTATAAAATTAGTCTTTTACTATATAATTAAAATAATAGTGTCTTTGTCCTAATTACTTTATGGTTTGACTGACATGCACACACGCATGCATAGAATAGTTAATACATATAAAAATGAAGGTTGCTTTGCCAGCCTTGGTCATTCAGAAACTATATACAAGTGTAAAATCACATTCAGTCTAGTGATTTAGAGAAAGACAATGAAACAGGAGACAGGATTTATACAGCTCATCCTGTGCTATCTATTCTTATGGATACGGGAGGGAGTTTACAATCCACTCTGCTCTTTCTCTTGCATATAAACACAAATAACAGAACAACAGTTTTGTTTCTGACTGTGAATATGGAAATTCTGCATCAGAGGGAAGTTTATCAACACCATGCAAAGCCTTTGCTGTAGGGAGATGTGCTACTGGAAAAATATACGTATAAATATATATAATACACACATATCTACAAATACACATACATGTATGTTATTTACCAATGGATCTTACTTTATCAGCTTGCCAACAGTATTACTACAGAAGAGTTAACAAAGAGCAATAGAATTTCAATCCAAACAGGGTGGCCTTCTGTTCTGGGTGGTGTAGCTGCCTCTGAAGCAGAATCTACGTTAGTAACAGATCTGCTCTTCCATTCGGCAACATCAAAACTCTTCTTCTGGCATAGAAGTACAAATAGCAGCAGGTACGAGTTACTGACAGTAACTCTTTATATTTGTCAGATTTTCATTAAAGGGGGAAATGTTCTGTAGTCTGTGGCAAAGAGCAGTTCCTGCAAAAATCACTGCTTTCCATCACTGCTTCCTTTTCCCTTCTACCAATTCCTATTATCATTGTCTAGATACATACATAGGTTCATTCTTTGTACTGTTCTGTTTTAAGAGGCTTTTTGGGATGTTTGTTTGTTTTTCTTGGGTTTATTTTTGTTTTTCTTCCCCTCTGTCACACCTTCCAGTTTCCTTTTGTGGAAGTTAATCTCTTATGCTATAATTATCCGTGTTCTTTCTTCTGGAATCTATGTGTATTCTGGAAAGCTATTTAGATACTGTTTGTCAAAACCTTCACCTTCAAAGGTGTTAAAGTAAATACATTACAGTGAGGAATTCCAAATTCCTATATCTTGGAGCTTTTTCAGTTCATGCTAGTGTAATTTTTTTTTTTTTTTAAACTTCTGATGCTTATAGTCTTGAGGTGCAACTTCCATAAAAATGAATCTTTAGTTCTAATTGGACAAAAACCTAAGAACCACAAAGTGCTTTTAACTGCTTAAAGGGCACCCTGATGCTAAACTACTGAAATGGATTGTCTTTATAACTGAGGTGGTTTCAAACTGTGGTATTTCTTTCTTACAGACATTTTAGTCTAAGCTTTCAAAATCTGATACTTGACATTAATTTGAAATAATTTTGCATGGAAATGTCTTCTGAATGCATATAAAAGCATCTAGTAGTATGTCAGTGTAAAGAATTTTATTTTAATGGGGGTAGTAGTGTTCTTTGTTTGTTTGTTTAATTTAACATAGCTGAAATGGACAAAAAAGGAAAAGACCCATTACTGTGAGCTCGAAGCAGTACAAGAGAGGATACCTGTACGCTTTTGAGCTGTTTGGAGCAAATGGCATGCTTTGAAAGCCAGAATAGATGAGTGAGACTGAGAAATAGTTATTAGAAGTGAAACAGAAAGAGAAAATATATCGTACTAGTTTAACTTTTTAATTCAAAATCTAAATTGAAAATGCTCTTCAAGAAGTTCAGAGAACAAAAGCAAGGCCTTTGAATTTTTCCTTGTGTTCTGCTTTGTCATCAGTCTTTTTTTCCCCTTATAGTTAAGTTATGTTATTGGTTTTAAGCTTCACTAGTAATTATTAGGAAAGAAGAAAACTGAGAGCTCAGGAGATTTGAAGCAATTTTGTTTTGGTTTGTTTTGGTTTTGTTGGTTTTTTTTTCCTGATAGCTGCACTAGAGTTGTGATGCTTCTTCTATGCTTGCATGTGTTGTTGCTTCAAGGAAATTTCAAAAATCAGAATAGTTACTGCAACAACTCAGAAAGAAACAATGGAGAGGTTTCTTTTGAAGTGTATTGTGTGCATCTGGTAAGATACTATACCTGACTATTCAAAAGTCCAGAAGGAAAGAAAGCTAGGACTTACAGCTTCACTCATTGTTGGAAAGTTACATATGCCCTTTTATTTACACAGCCTATCATTCCCAATTGGTTTTATATAGATACGGAAAAAAACTCACAAATTTTCTGAGGACTGAGCTATTTGATAGTAAATGGAAAGCATGTGTATGCTAAAGCTTTCACAATTAAAAGAAAGCATAATATACCATAGTATTTTTGAACATAATGAATAGCATTGAGACGATTTGTAAGCCAGAGTTTCTATTCAGCTTTGCTTTGGAACAGCTGTGGTATGAATACTTGGTTGACTGCCAGAGTGATAATGCCAATTTTAGAAATATTACAGATTTTTTCTAAGTTTCTCATTTAGAAATTGCACAGTTAAAAGCGGCTCTAGAAATACTATAAATTAAAGACTGGCAAGTTTTTCTATCTGGAATTTCATCTGTTATAGGAAGGAATAATTTCATTCAGAATCTGGATGCTTTAAAAAGAAGTCATCAAAATGTGGAGGGAAATTCAAACTAGGACATGTACTGAGTGGTTTTTGTGGCCTCCTTATTTCAGCTGATAAAGAGTTGAGGCATCTATTGATATCAGGTATATATGGAGAGGTTTGTTATCACTTAAATTGCTGCAATTGTGAGAGAGGGGCTGTCATCAGAGTACAGGCTCATCTTTATATTTAGGCCAGTGAACTTCAAAGAGAAAAAGAATCATTAATTTTCTAGTTCTTGTCAGTGTAAGCTTGAGCCTCCCCTTTCCTGTCAGAATGAAGCAATGCTCAGCTTTTTTTTTTTTTTTTCTTATAGGGAAAATTCTGCTTCTCTTCCTTCCAGCTTTCTTGATTAGCACGAACGTAAAAAGCTTCAGCTCTATCTCTCAGAGTAGACAAAGCTACTCTAGCAAGACACAAATGTGTCATAAAGAGGCAAGGTGCTCAAAAAAGAAACCATGGAAAGTATCAGTCTGCAGATGCTATGTAGGTCATGGCAAATCTCCCATAGTTCTTCTCATTGTCTTTTGTTGCATAAAATCACACAGATCTTAAAGTACAAAAAGGAAGAATTTGTCCTAGCCTTCTCACAGTCAAATGTAAGCACTTGCTCTGGTTCACTTCTCATCCAGGCAACGAAGATCAACTTATTTTGACACCTGCTGGCAGCTTACATGATACCTCAACAATTATATTTACAACATGATTAGTTACATGTGCATGTGTGAACTTGGAAGTGTTTATGTGGGGGAGATTATTACTATTCTTCTGCTACACTAAGTTGATTGGATTCTGGAGTATATTGAATGAGATTTGCTATGGAGTCAAGTAGTATACATTTGCTTAAGCATATATCAACACAAATGCATATAACAAAGATAGCTTCAAATCTATTTATTTGCATCTCGTTTAAAATGCAAAGCAAAGGGTGTAGATTGTTAGACTCTGTTGACATCTAGTGGTTACTGGAACAATGGCAAGCTGTTTAATCTTACGTTGTATAAAAGGAAGTTTATGGGGAGAACAAGTCAAATTATGGTCCTTTATAATATTTTTTTTTTTTTCTGATCAGTAAGAAATATGAAAATAGGTATACTATTTTAACACTCTTGGTGATTGGTTGAGTTCTTCCACTACAGAGTTTTAATAATACAATTCTTGAGACTTCTTACCCTTTGAGAACTGAAGGAAAACTGATTACTCACAGACGCCTCTCTCACACTGAATGCCAGTCTTATTTTATCCTTCCTTGTGTTTAGTGTCTCTCTAATTCTTCAGTGATGTGATTTTTACTCCAGAGTAGACAGGATCAAAGCTCAGTCTCGATTTTATCCCATTTCATTTTGATGCACAAAGCAAATGATTATCCAGAATTTTTATTAGATCACCTGCGAGGCCCTTGGTAGGTGGCTGAAAGTATATTCAGAGAAACTACAGTGGAGTTGGTGCGGTTTCTGTTCGTACCTTTGAAAATACACCTATCTTTTTTAACATTAAGCATGCTATAATTTTTCTCAAAAATAACTGCAGTTGAAAATCTTTACTGCCTTTTTTGTTGTTGTTGTTTGTCTTCTTCATTTGTAGCTACAGAAGGAACAGTTGCCTTTCTACCTCTTCTATGTACAACTTATACTGTAAAGCCAGAAATTTTCTTTGAGGTAAAAGCTTTCAATGATTTCTAAGCTTTAGTAGGTTTTATGCAGCTGTGATCTTCAAAATTACCCCTGAATTAACATCTCAATTTTCAAATTTACTGCAAGGTTAAAAAAGATTCATGTCAAGAACTCCATTCAAAAACTCAGTTTTCTGTATCATGTGGACTTTCTGTTCACTGTTTCATGCTTTCATTTTAAATTAACTTCATAAGAACAGAAGTTATGCTTCTCTGCTTTTCAATGTGATTATAACAGCCATGGTAGAAAAGAAGAAAATCGTAAGCTATTTCTGGTTATCTAGCTGTCAGTGAAAGTCTAGACCAAAAAAGCAGTCTGGTATAGGTCTTGCTGTCCTTCTGCCTCCATCAAAATGGGTATTAATTTTATAATCAATTTCTTCTTTTAGTCAAGGCTGACGGGAAAATACCAATACCTATGGAAAATTACATGTAGCAATCATGTTTGAGTTTATGTTTACTCATATTTGAGTAAACGGTTTGAGTAATCTAGCAATTCATACATTTATGTAAAACATAGCGGTGAAGAGTTACCCTGTTTACATATACAGATGCTGTGATAGATTAAGTTATGTTCATATATCTCAACAATTTTTGGTTGTGATAACTTGCAGTTATCTTGTCTCACTACAATTTAGCTATTTTTAAAAATAATTCCCGGTTGCCTTATTTTTAAGTTACAGTCAAGCAGATTAGTAAGACTTGTTTACTACTGGAAAGGGAGTGGTAATAACAGTGTATAGAATATTTTGGGCCAGAAGTGGTACTACATAGTTTTACAGGAAATCATGCTTAAGTAAGTAATTGCCAAATGTTTCATGTTTTTGTTATGATAGGTCTAGCTGTGGTTTCTAGAGGGCTCTTTTCGGAGGGCAATCTAGCTATTAAGAGTTGACTGACAAAACCACAGAGTTAATAATAGAGTTGTCAGTTTCAGAAATGTTATTGTTTATTTAACAAGCAAATTGAGGAATATTTGTTGTCATTTTATATACTAGAAATAACAGTGCTGATGAGTTGATTTTAAAGGACAAGCCAAGTTAGTTCAATAAAGTGCTCGAAGTCCTATGCAAGCTGCTATTTAAAAGGCACCAGTGTGTAGAACCTTCAAACTCAGATTTTAAAACACATTGCAAACTCCACAGTTTTCCTGTGCTTTGTTTGTGTGCACCACCACCTGTTTTTTATTTTTTCATATAGCGCAACTTAAATATGGAGTACTATAGTACTGCATAAATATTCATACTGAGGATAGCAGCCTTTATTACATGTAAAAAGCCAATTTCCTGGGTTTATTATGGCTTGTAGACAACGGTGTGTGTTCCCACTCAACTCATCTAGAATAGGAACATCTTTCACATCTGTCATAGGCATGAAGAAAGATGAGTAAGAGATCCTAGTATCTGGATTATTATAAACAATATGTAAATAATAAATCAAGAAATCAAAACCTGATGCATCTGAATAACATGTACTTTAGTAGGTACCGGTGAATCATTTCATGAAAGAACTCAACTAGTTTAGAAGTTTAGAGCTTTAGTTCTTAGTCTGGAACTAGTAAGATTTAATATATTAAATCTTACACAGCAGTCTAAAATAAGTTCCTTCTTGCTTAAATAATATTTTTTTAAAAATCATATTTCTAGACAATTTAGTAAGCCAAATGAATACTCACCTATCTGATTTTTTTTTTTTTCATTCTTTTAAGGCATTTTTGCTCAGAGTTTTCTGAATCTTTACATGTATTTTGCAGCCCATCATCTCCAAACTGGAAGGCAAATTCTCAAGTCTATTTACCTTGTTTTCTGGTGATAAAAAAAAAAAAAAAATAAAAGTAGTTCTTCTCATTTTCTATTTCAGTTCTTCTTGTGCCTTCGATATGCATAGGATATGCACTCTTATGCAACCAGGATTATTCCCGTAAGAAAATTACTGTGACCGAGAGTGTTATTTTTCATTATATTACAGTATATTTTTTTTCCTTGTGCAGCATTAGATAGAATCCCCTCCTCCCATCAAGTAACCACACTGCCGGCAGCTACCTGTATCCTCTGGGGACTCCTCTTAAGCACCCTCTGTAGGACAGTGGGTTGCGTGTTCTGAACCCAAAGCATTTTAAAGTTCCTCAAGTTCAGTATACACTTTTTTTTTTTTTTTTTATTACTGCTGCCTGACTTGCTTGCTCTATGATCCTCCAGTTTTAAAATGAGTCATGGGTAGATCACAAGTAGCTTTCCACTTGTTACCTGCAATCATACCGTTAGAGCTTGTAGAAACTTGCTGACGTACTGTTCTGGAAAGTCGTATCTGGCTTCTGTCAGATGGTCTTCCTTGTAACAATTCTCAGCACTTTCCATTCCTTGCTAGTTTAATTGTATGTAAATTACCAATTTGATTTGGAATAGGGTGTTTTATTGGACTTAATACATTTAAAATTAGTTTACAGTATATCCTTACTGTGAGGTCACATTTCTTGGTTACTGAATTTGGATGGTAAAATATGACCTGTTAGTTTTCTGACTATCTTAGTTTTCTGACTTGTCAGGCAAACAGTGTTTGTTTTATTTTGTCTTCGCAGACTTATAATGTATTTAGGATATAAATTATTCTATCTTGATAAATGTTCTGATGCTGTTTGATGTTGATATAAGTTGAATGAAATTTCAGTGTAAACTTAGCTTGTTTATTTTTTTAGCTATAGCAGTTATCTATTTAATTCATCTGTGACTATTCTAAAGCTTCATAAACAAAACAATTCAAGATAAAATAATACAAGCTAAAATCATAATATTTATCTAGCATTGCTCTGGATAACAGTATTTTGGAGATATTGGAGCAAGGAAGCAGATGGCAGCTTACATCAATATTTCACATCTCTGGTAAGAGATGAAATTGAAGGATTCATAATGCAGCCTCTGAAACTTCACATAGAGCCTCAGTGTATGAGTTTCCAAAGGAAAATACTATGTACAGTTTCCAGAGACTTAGTAAAGGGAGGATGTCTTTACAGTATCGATAAACGAAGAAAGCAGTATCAGTGGAGGACCTGAGTCTAAAATGACAGAGAGGCATTTCGTTAAATTAACTATTCTACTATAACTCAGATTAAATTCTGATAGTATTTGAACAAACATATGAAGACTAACTCCTCTGGAGAATGCAGAGGACAAAGGACTATGTTGAAATGTCAATAGATAGGTACTGTGAAGACATGGGTGTAGTTTTAGCTATGTCTAATACTTGTGGTAAACTAAGGACAGGTTAATAAAAAAAGACAAATAAAATGTGAAAAACATGCATTTAAGTTCTGAAGGCTAAGCATAACAGCATTCATGGTAGGAACTAATGTAACTTTCAGCGCAACCAAGTACACAATCATTTTATTTATTGTTTAACGTAATAATGAAATTACAGAAAAACAGGCACTTTTTTTTTTTTTCCCCCTATATATATAGTTCCTGGAACGGCTCCACAGCAGTGCTAAGGAAGAGAGTGAAGTGTAGGCTGAGACAAGTAAAACTATAAAGCAAAATGGGATAAAGCTACTCCCAAAAAAATG
Organism: Tetrax tetrax; assembly: GCA_009806455.1. Taxonomy (NCBI): domain Eukaryota; kingdom Metazoa; phylum Chordata; class Aves; order Otidiformes; family Otididae; genus Tetrax; species Tetrax tetrax. Next base: position 10,574 of record WHYT01015599.1, on the reverse strand, counting down.
CTTTCCAGCATTATCTCTATCAGTGACATTTCATTTAAAATAACCAGAGGGGGAGGGGTGATGTGAAATTTTAATTTTAGAATACTTCTAGTGGAGGAGTTTGCCAATGTTTCAGAGATTTAGAAAGATTTTATTTTTTAACATTAGCTTTTTTCTAGTGGTAATTCCCCTTTATTTTGAGTAAGGATGAGAAAATCACACCAACTTATAGTAATATTTAACTTTGTCAACTTAATTTTTATGGCTGAAAAGACTTGTTTTTATATGCTTCATACTATACCCAGTAGACAGTGATAATTCATTGTAATGTTTCTGAGCTAAAGGCAAACTTCTGCATCTATTAGACTTCAAATGGCTTTATGTTAGGTACCCTAGCTAGTTTTCTTAGGACTCATTCCTTTACCTTTTACTCAGTATTTGCTCAGTTTTACTTAGTGTTTCACTCTTCCTTTCTGCCACCACCAATCATCTTTGTGCTTATCATCTAGTAACTAGTTTGCACTCGTCTTACAAAGACTGCCAGCTGAGATGTCGGACTGAGCTCTGTATCTGTAAAAGAAAAACTAGGCGCCCCTGTGATCCGTAAAAGCACTTGGAAAAGTGGTGGTCTAGTCAACATCAGACAAACTAGAATTATCCTTGCGGTACAGTGAAGTAGTCTTGTTAGGCTTATCAGGTTTGGGTTTGTGGTTTGGTTTTTTTTTGGGGAGTTGGGGCAGGGTGGGGTGGTGTGTTTTGGGTTTTTTTTTTTTGTGGGAATGTAACTTGAGGAACTTCAGGATACTTTTTTTCATATCATATAAGGTCACTGCACTTTCTAATGACATCTCTGATAAGATGGATAATGGCAGATGAAGGAGATGCATAAGAACTGCTGCATATAAGGACAAGGTACATCAGGACTTCTTAGTCTTTGCTATTACAATAATGTATACAGATTTAGCAAATTGAAGTACAGATACTCGGCACAAAATGACATCCTAAATATCTCACCATCATGATGGTTTTTGGATCCAGCTAGGATTCCCATAAATACTGACCAACTACTTTAATATTATGGCATTATCTGTCATTATATAATTACCACAGAAAATATGGATCTATTTCTTTCAAAAAACCACTTTGGCATTTCTGTACCCAGGTACCTTGGTCATCCTTAACACCAGAATTAAAATCCAGAAAACTTTTTGGCCTTAACTTTTATGGCTAGCTGGATCTCTGAATGAAATCTTGACCTTTGGACTCTGTTCAGCGATTGATGAGTTGTTACCTGTACCTTATCTAACTTTAGTATCTTGGACAGAAGACACATTTAAAACTCCTATCTGAGAATGGGGTAGTGCTCAAAAAGATAAAGTCAAAGAGGCAGTCAATGACTAAAAAACCCTCTACAAGCAGACCGTTCAGCCACTGCAGCAAGATCTGTGGTGCTGATCTAGTAATATAAAGATCTTAGGTGACTTTAGGCTCTAAGTAATTGTAGAGAAAGAGAGATTGCAATTGAAAAACTATGCTTAGATTGAAGTATCCAGCAATACGAGTGGCACATCCTATTCCCTACAAGACAGATCTCATCTTCCTCTCTCTCAACTGGATGAATGTCAATAGAGCATGGGGTTTTTTTTCCCTATATGACATGTTCTAAAGCTGCAATGAGATTTATTTGTCAGAAGAACTAAAGCATACACTGTATATTTAATGTTAAAAGAATGAATATATTGTATTGTTTCTAGCATGTTTACTGTGTTACAGGATAGTATTACACATCTATTTTGCTTTTCAGACCCTTTGTAACTCTATCTGACACACTAGAAAAAATTCACTTCATCATATGCACATCAGCCTTTCTTGGGAATCAAGGAGACACATCACCAAAGGACAAGCAGTTAATTAGTCTGAGAGCTGCAAGACAGAAACATGGAATTTTTCCCAACAGTAGCAACAGCTAGGTCCAATGTCAAAACTGGGAGACCAGTAATTTGTTGTTGATAGTGAAATATTTTTTTTTGTTGCCTTGTTATTCTTCTTTAGGATATCATCTCTGAAAAATTATTAATTCTATATGCATCAAAAGGTTTGATTCTTTGAGGTGTGTAATACAGCATTGAACACACTTTTTGTTTAATTATTAAAAATAGGTAATCTGGTATTTGTGCAGTTCTTGCAACTGAATACATGCTTATCTATACAGATATCAGGGATCACTGTGTTTAGAGTGTGACAAGTCAGGTGAGTTTCACATTTCAGAACAACATTAGATTGACATTAATTAACAATACACACTGCTAATAATTAGTTCTTACCCATAACCCATTCTTATCATTTTATATAGAATTCAACTAATCATTTAAGAGTTTATCTATAGTTGCCTGTGAGGATGCTATACTGGAGTGTTGATGCCATAAAGTTAGCACTCATGGTTGTAGTCCTTGATGGTCTTAGGTAAGGAAATAAAAGTAATGAGGCTTGATAGCTCTCAATGAAGGAGCTGCTGTGGAATACTTTATTTCCTACCTTTTCATTTTCATTGTTCTGTGTTACTCAGCCTTCTCCACAGAGGAAAACAGGGAGAATCTATCTGCTTCTGACGTAGCTCATCTTATTATTTTTTTTTGGTCTGGTAGTCATTCTGGTTTTGTCAGTCATTTTTCTTGTGTATTCTTCAGGATTATTCTGGTTATACCAGAATCTGCAGCATTATTTTGTTTTTACTACGTATCTTTCCAGCCTGCTTTCATCCTCCGTTCTCATCTTGCAGATTTTACTATGTGCATGCTTTCCTGTACCTTGTTTGGATAACTATTGTTCCTATTGTTCTTTAGTGGTTGTCTATTACTCATTCTTCGTGTCATTGCAGTGTTAACAAAAGCTTATGTACAGTCACCTGCTATGCACGTTTCCATGCGTTGGTTCAAGGGAAGCTGTGGTGGGTTAACCTTGTCTGGCTGCCAAGTGCCCACCAAGCTGTTCTCTTAATTCCTACTCCTGAACAGGAAGGTGGAGAAAATACAATGAAAAATCTCATGGATCGACATAATGACAGAGAGACCACTTACAAATTACAGTCATGGGTGAAACAGACTCAGCTTGGGGAAATTAATTTAATTTATTGCCAATTAATAACAGTATAGGATAGTGAGAAATAAAAACAAAAGCAAAACCACCTCCTCCCCATCTTCCTTCTTCAAAGGCTCAACTTCACTCCTAACTCTTGTACCTCCTTCCCCTCCCTGAGCAGTGCAGAGGGAGGAATAGGGCATTGTGGTCAGTTCACAACACTTCACATCTACCAGTCTTTCTTCCTCACACTGTTCCCTTGCTCCAGTGTGGAGTCCCTCCCACAGGATACAGTGTAGATATCTGCTCCAACATAGCAGTTCATAGGCTGCAGAGGGACAACCTGCCTCACCATTATCTTTTCCATGAGTTGCAGGGGAATCTCTGCTCCAGTGCCTGGACCACCTTCTCCCCCTCCTTCTGCACTCATGTTGATGTCCACAGGGTTGTTTCTCTCATGTTTGTCTCACTCATCTCTCACAGCTGCAGTACAGAATTTTTTACTCTTTCTTAAATGTGTTATCACAGAGGTTGCACCACCATCACTGACTGGCTCAGCTTTAGCCAGTGGTGGGTCTGGTTTGGAGACAACTAGACCTGGCTCTGTTGACATGGAGGCAACTCCTAGCCTCTTCTCACAGAAGCCACCTCTGCAGCTCCCCACCACTACCAAAGCCTTGCCACACAAACCCAATACAGAAGCAAATGTGAAACATATCTTGCTTCAGGAATTCACAATGCTTATCTAAGACACCTACTCAGGACTTGAAACAGAAAGTCATTATCAACTACTTGCAGAGCATTACATCAGAAACTAGGAAGCAGACAAATTTGGTTCATTTCCATTGTCCTGAACTCAGACAGGAAAAGTGAAGAGGAGTGGGAGCAGGTGTAAGTACTGCAATCCACACTTAATCTTCATTTAATTTCTGCTGAGGACCACTAGGCTTGAGTTCTAAGGGAACTAGGGAAGGACAACAGGTAGTCCATATAAAAAAAAAAATCAAAACCAAACAAAACCAAAACCAACCAAATAGGTTCATAGGGGATAACAGAATTATATAAATATGGAACTTCCAAAATAGTAACCAGTATTATGAGAAGAACTTCATGTAGGATTTGCCTGTACTTCTGCATAGATCTAACAATGAAAATAAACTGCAGTTTCTTTTTCTAGGCTATTCAGTTTTATCCTGCAATATGTTTGTGACTAATATTGCTACAAGTCTTAAAATTATTTGAAAATCAATTACATTGGAACGCAATTATTTCAGAACAACCAATCACACTAAATGAGAAATTAGGGCAAATACTTATGTTGCTAAAAGTCTCATGTTTACATTTTATCATTTGTTGTTCAGCTCTTAAGTGTTACGAATACATGTCAGTCAGATGTGATTACACGCCTGCTTTATCATTTCAATACTAGCTGAATTAAAGTGATTTTATTACTAGCATGATTATGTATGCAATGCTATTTATTCACCAGTCTTTCATATGGGTGCTCCTGATTTCAACTACACCGAATTCAAGTGACTGCATTTCTTTTTTAGTACTTGGGAAACAAGAGAGTTTGCATAATCAGGCATCATACAGCACTCTGTCCTCTTTGATGGCTAAGTGTCTGTACAATCTGTGAAGAATCTATACCTGTTGGGACTTGTTCTTTTTGATGCAGCTCTTCTTTATTCAACCTTGAATTTGCACCAGATATATATCTAGTAGCTATATTTTCGTCCCACAGATAGAAGGAAAAAAAAAAACAACCCTTATATTTTTAGTTTTAAATACATTATTATTTAAACACATTTTCCCTTCAGGTATTTTCAGACTTCCTTTAGCAATAGTTTGATTACATTGTAGTTTATACTTCAATAGTATCTTCTTATTCTTGTTAATGTTTTTAATATTTTAATGGAATTTTTAGGGAAGAAAAGCTTTTATATTTTTTTTTCTTTAAAGAAAAGCAAGTAAAGGTGTCAGATGCTTTCATAATGAATTTAGAAAGTAAACAAATTATATCTAGTTTATATGATATATTGTTAAATTTTCCTGTTTCTACACAGGCACTGTAGTAAAACAAACAAACAAACAAAAACAACAAGGAAAACTTAAAAAGAAATAAATTTTAAAAATCAGTTTATTCACTAAGTTTATTTTTTTTTCTAATCACAGTGCGTTAGACACGTTCCATGAGACCAGAGATATCAGGTCTTCACTGAAAATTTAGAATTTAATAAGAATCCTTGTCACTAACCTAGTTTTCTTGAATGAACTGTGAATTTGAGCTTCATACTCCAAAAGAAATATTTGCCTCTTCAAATGGATATAATCCATTTACTAGTTAGTACAGTAAGCTCTTCTCTGAAACTTCACTGTCCCATATGCAAATGTAAAATTTACTTGCTGTTCCTTTGATGTTGATATTGGAATCAAGGAGGCTTGCTAAACTTGAATCAAAATATCATGACTGTAGGAAAGCAGCCAAAGCTGTTCTGGAATAGAATAATTAAAGGTAGTGCTCCATATATGAAAGGCTGAAAAGAAATATTTTTTTAAATTCCTTCCATCTCTGGAGAGAGGGTGTTGTCTTTTGGGACTGGAATAAAAGTGAACTCTCTGTCATTTGTTTTTATGCGTATTGAATGTACTTAGGCAGATATTTAAACCCTTGGGGGACAGAGGAGAGTGCTCTGCAAAGGCGCAAGATTTTATTGTTTCACATGAGAGCTTGAGTAAAATGTCTTGTATTATCATTCCTTTATTGGAGTATAGTGGTCATCCTTACAAACTCCCCCAAAAACAGTTTAAAAAATCATCTGAAATTTGCCACTTGCCTAGTTAACAGAAAGGATGCTGTAGAAGTATGTAACTGGCAATACACAAAATAACTATTTGGGTTGTTCCAAGGGCTGCAACTTCCTTCAGGAAATATCCACCTGCTCCAGCATGGGGACCTCCAAAAGCTATCTACTCCACCAGAGTCTCTCCCAGGGCCGCAGGGGTATCTGTGCTGGTGGAGCCGCTCCTGCCCTCCTCCTGCTCTCCCCTCAGGGCTGGCAGAGCTATTTCTCACCACCTTTCCCTCAGCCTTGGCTGCTGGGCAGCATTTTGCCCTTCCTTACCCAGGCTCTCAGCTGTGCCCTGCGCTGGGGCCGTTGGAGCCGCTTGGAACCAGCAGTGGCCGGCACCGAGCCACCCTTGTAGGCTGCCCTGTACAGGGGCCACCCCTGCAGCCACTGCTGTCAGCACCTGGGCACCTGCACCTAATACACATATTATTTAAATATAGAAACCTTTAAAATCCATCTGTAGTTGCAGATTAGGTCTATTATGAATTTTTAGAAATAGGTTGGACATAGACATCATGTTCTTTCTTCTTCCTTCTTCCCATTTTTATACACACTACTCCTCCAAGGTATTTTTTACCTATATTTTCAGGATATATTTTAGAGTTTTCCAGAGATAATTTTAGATGCCCTCATCAGGTAAAATAAATGGTCACAGCTTACTTGTGTCTTTGTAGCAGGTGAGAGTGCTGCTCAGTATGTAGTGGCTACTCCAGGCCACATCTGCTCTACCTCACCCATGAGGAATGTTGCTCTCACAGGCACTTACTTAACACACACCACACACAGATGAATTTCAATGCTTCACAAAGTGATGTGTGAGACAGGACAATAAATGTACTGAAACACTCATCAAAAAAGACAAGTAGATTATGAGAGGGAGAATATGCGAGAAAACAGGGAACTAATGAATCTTAGCTTCTCTAGGACTGTTGTTTATTCCATGCCATGTACAAGTAGTTTAGCTTCAAATTAAGTCTTAAGGCTTCCTTAGTCAAATGTTCTTTTTTTTTTTTTTATTCAGTGTCAGTCTGTTCATGGATGAAGAGAAAAAATATTTTAAAAAAAATCTCTAATCTGTTTTGTCCATTAGTTCAGCATCATGTTCTACCAGATTAAAAAGATTCCTTTTATATTCTTCTGCCTTTTCATTGGTATGCCTTTGCAACATTATTCAGTGCATGCACAAAATAATTCTGAGTTTGATCTGTCATTAGCAGTGCTGAGAACTTGTACAATTTTCTGAGCATCATCATTTTAAGTATACATTAATGCTTCATGCTGACTGATGGTAGTAACTGTGACAAAACATTTTCTTGATATGCTAGTAGAGAAAGTATAATACTTTTCAACATGTCTTATGAGTGCTATAAATTAAATGTCAGTGTAATCACAAATGTTCTTCAGAAACATGAATGCCACAGGGAGCTCTTACGGCACTTACAAACTCATTTTTATCTTCATTAAAAATGGCATCATTTCAGATTAAATATTGTGTACACTATATTTAAGTCAAAAGTATACTTGTTCTAATAAAAACTTTAAGGTATCTATGGGTGACTCTCTTGGAATCTGTTTTACAGCAGCAGGAAAAAAGTAAGTAGAAAACAAACATTTTGATTCTTGTTTCCCTGTGGCCCCGAAAATTTTGGTGAAATATTCTTAATCAAGGAAAAAAAAACCTTTATTATATGCTAGGACAACTGAACTGCATAGTTGAACTACATTTGTTGCAAAAGTGTCTCAAACTTAATTAAAATTCTAACTTTAAAATATTGACACACGTAATTATTTCGAGTTGAGAATCTGAAAATACACATGGCTCATTGTCAATTATTAAGCCTGTCTTGCTATACTATCTAGTTTTAGTTGACTTCTGTTCCTACCAGAAGACACATATTTAACTTAAAAAGTGGGCAGAATACTGGTTTTTTGGTTTTTTTTTTTTTTTTTTTTTTTTTTTTGTGAAGTTTATGGCCAAAATGATAAAATCTATTTTCCACAAATATTTTATTTTAATCAGTTGATCTTTTTGTGCTCTTCTTTTCGTATTATAGCTATAATCTTTTGTTTTTCTGCTAAGAAATATGAAAACTATTGACGATGTTTTTTAAAAAAACTCTTCATATTAAAGTAATAATTCATTATTTAAATTAATATTTTTGAAGAGCCAAGAGAGAAAAAAAACACTAATAAAAAATGGTCTGAGGCTTTAACCTTCATGAAACAATGTAGATGTCAATTGACTACCATTGATAAATAGACTTTTGGAAGAAAAAAAAAATCTGTTTCTGAAATGAACTACTTGATCTCCAGAATAAAAATACAGATGGCTTTGGTAGCAAATCAAGACAGTTGAAAACCTCTTCTGTCATTACATCACAGTAATTCCTTTCTGTCCTTCTCAATGCTATCTGTGAAATTGAGGGAGAAAACTGGTTGCCGCATCAGTAACCATCAGTTGATTTGATATGATGGAATAAAAGACTTTCTGAGAGTAAAGGACAAGGCAGATAAATTGAGGAGGAAAGCTGTATCAGCATCTAGAAGAGCAAGCATAAAGTTAACAAAGGGATTTGGAAGTAAGAAAATCTGAAGAGCAGTACTGATTGCATGATGAAAAATGAAGAAGATAACTGCCTACTTCTGGTTCTTGAATCACTGCAGAATGTTTTCTTGCATTGTATCTTGCTTCTGTTTGCTACTACTACTGATTACTCTGTGAAATATTTAATACTTTGGGGAAAATACCAGCTTTCTTAGGAAAAAAAAAAAAAAAGACCAATATGTATGCATCCAAAAACACATGCTAATATTTCAGATAAAAATTTTAAGTTTTGTTGTTTCAGAAATATGTTACAGGCGAATATGAAGCTTCTAAAAAATGTATTACTAATTTTTGTGTATTTCCTTCCTATATACATGATTCTGTAACTTATTGCCTTTGGTAAAAAGCCTGGGTGCATCTCCTCGGTAACTCCTCCTAGGTATTGAAAGCTGCTCATACTTCGTGCTAAGCCAAGCTGAAGAAGTCCCAGAGGCTCAGCCTCTTCTCATACGGCAAGTGCTCCAGCTGTGATCTACTTGGGAGCCCTCTGCTGAACTCACTCCAGTTGGTCAGTCTTGTGAGAGGCTGAACTGTAGAACATTTTGCTTAGCTAAGCAGGAAATTCCTACTGGATAAGATAAGGATGACTGCAAGGCCACAGAGATCCTCAGTTTGTGATTCATGTAACAATTGTGTGAAGAGCGAGACTAGAGTCATGTGAAGCATGTGCACACATGCAGAAATGTGGAGATGCGAATCCTGGCATGATCACCTACCACCGAAGCACTGAGAGATTTGACCCCTGGGATGCTGTGGATCCATGGTGGTGACTATTTTTGCAACTCTATGCTGATCGCTTGCTTGATTTCCATCCTGTTATTCTATCCTATCCTGTCACTGCTATTTTCTACTTTTGATAATAAAAGTTGTTTTAGATATAGAGCATTTGACCTCGTTTGTGTTTCAGTCTTGCTTGAGGTGATTGAACCTGCAGTGAGAGGTTGGTCTAGCCACCCCTAGCCTCCCAGACTTGTCTGAAGTTGCTTAGAATACAAGGTGGTCTTCCTCTCATCCAAATGGGATCACAACGCCTCTGCCGAGGAGCCAAAAGCTGGACAGAGTATCCAGGTGTGTTCTTATAGGTGCTGAATTGAGGGGAATAATCCTTCCTCTTGATGTTTCTGTCTCTGCCCGTATGAATACCTTCCAGGGTGCTGTTGGCCGTCTCTGCAGCCAGGGCACACTACTGGCTCATGCTCTGCTTGTCTGCTAAGGCCCCCAGGTCCTGTACCTCAGAGCTACTCCCAGCCAGGCAGACACTAGCCTGTGTCCTTGCACCAGTTCTTCCTGTCCAATGGCAGCACTCAGCATTTGTTCTTGACCTTCATTATATTCCTGTTGTTCCAGTTCTCTAGTCTGGCTAGGTCCCTCTGCATGGCCTTGATTGTGTTGACTATTCCCTCTAATTTGGTGTCATTGCAAACTAGATGGTACATTCTGTCTTTTTCTGTGAGTTATTGAAAAATATATTAAACAAGTTGTTCTAATGTTGCATTTCACTGAAGCTGGTCATATGCGGTTGCTTCTTCATTGTCAATGGTGGTTACGAATAATGCATCATTTATCAACAGTCCTGGTTAACAGGAGAGGTCCCAGATGCCTGGAGGCTTGCCAATGTGGCACCAATCTACAAGAAGGGCTGGAAGGTGATCTGGGGAACTACAGGCCTGTCAGCCTAACCCCAGTGCCAGGGAAAATTATGGAGTGGTTCATCCTGAGTGCACTCACCTGGCATATGCAGGACAACCAGAGGATCAGGCCCAGCCAGCATTGGTACATTAAGGGCAGGCATTTTTTGTGGAATAATCTTTACAGATATCAGAAAGATTGTGTAACCTGCAGGTTACTGAGAGTCTCTCATAGAGTAGAAGTATACATTTTTTTTTTTCTCTTTTTTAATGCCTACAATGTTGTGATTTTGTTCTTCTTTTTGATTTATTGACTCTTCTTTAGTAACACATTCCTCCAGATTAATGGTTGGAAGATTTTGGGGGAAAAAAAAAAAAAAAATTCCTCCTTACATGTCTTCTGTTTAGTTAGCATATTGCACAACCAAAAAT
>WHYT01015598.1:109242-122249 GCA_009806455.1 Tetrax tetrax | reverse complement strand
TTCCCCTCCCTCTCTGCTTCCTGCCAACGATGCTCACATCATTGATTCATCCCTTTGTGTCCCTCGTCTGCCTGTCTCGTTGCATGACCAGCCCAGGGCTCCACCTCTCACTGCTTTTCTGGCCAGCTTACACTAAGGCACTAAATTGCAATTTTTCTTTCTGCACAGATGGTTGGGACATCCACTTAACAACCACGATCAAAGGTCATTAACTCCTTTTGATACATATACCATTGAAAATGAATTAAGACTGATCTCTCAAGACTTAACACTGCTATGGTGATTGAAGCATTTGAACTCAGTAGTTCAACCAGGGGTGAAAATGTGTTTACGAGAAAGCAGCAGGCTGTAATGTTTTTAGCATTACAACAAAGTCCATTTGCGAAGTGGCCAACATGCTGGAGAACTAGCTGCTGAGAGACCATGACACAATTTCTGGCATCCACTTCACTGTCCGGAATCCAAACTACAGTAGCAATAACACTTTACCAGACTCTCTTACAGGACATATTTAGGAAATGAAGAATATTTGTTGAATGTTGCTGCAGATATACTTGTACGTTGAAGAGTACAATGTGCAGCACTCAGAAAAGCTTATTCCAGTACACATTATGTTCCTTTTTGTAAGGGAAGAAAAAAAAAAAATTAGTAGGATGAAGAGGAAAGAAATAAAACTGCACAGAGCATTTACGAGCCATATGAGAGAACGTTACTACTAACGCCGAGGTTTCCATGGGTTTGAAGACTCTGAGATGCTTTTCAAACTTACAGACTGGATGGCTCATTCTGTGCCTGCTGTCCTTCAAACAATCTCAGCTATCAACTAGTATTTCACTGTTGAAACAACTTTCTTGGCAGTAGTTTCACGCTGGAAAATGAAGCCAGCATCAAGCACAGAGAAAGTATTCTCTCTGTTGGTATACTGAGTTACAAGTTAATCAGCTTAGTAACCATTCATCATTTCTAATACACTGATTTTTAGTTTCCCAACAGCCCCTGTCAAAATATATTTTACTGCTTGATGTATTTATTAACTCTGCCTGCACTGCATAGTTAAAAACACCAAATCATGCTTTTTCTCCTCCCTCAGCTGAGAAACTGAGAGTCTAATACTGCAACGAGGCCTGTGAAGTTGGAAAAGAGTGGGATTTCATCCAGTTCTGGTTTTATCCAATCTAGTCAGAAACGCTTGCCATACATCGTTTTCCCTCCAATCTACACAATCCAGCAAAGCCTAATACTTTACAAGTGTATCAAATGTTATCTACTACAAACGAAAGAAAAAAATTAATTGACTCAGCTCCAAAGAAGTTTTACGCACACACTTATCAAAAGTTACCTAGTAGGAGTGTTCTAAAAATCTAACTCTGACGTTCCAGCCAACAATTCAACTGGAGGAGGCATAAACAAGAGTGTATTTAAATAACTATGATTTCTTTGTCTTTCTGGCACTGCATAAACAGCATTAGACACATTTATGTCAGAGCCTGAACAAAGATCTCTAGCTCAAAGAAAGACAGATCTATTAATTTGTCATGTCAACTTTCATGGCACACCATTACATCTCACAGTCCTTCCTATCTAGTACTGCCTTCTATCTTTGGGGAAAAAACAAACAAACAAACAAACAAAACAAACTGAGTCTTTTGGTTCAAACTATGTGATCCAAAAAAATATAATTTCATGCTATTCCCTATTTGTTACAAACATAAAATAACATCATTTAAGGCCATTGTAGTTTAACACATTTTAACGATGCACAGACCACAAAGAATCCTTCTATACTTTTCCTTTCAGCAACGTTAAGAGACACGGCTCTGTAAAGCCCACATCTGCAACTATAGGTTTAAACCACATACCACTCTTCGAGCTACCTCACAATTACAGAGCCTAAGTAAAACTTTAGGACAGTTTATAGTTTAAAAAGCAGTTATAAACCATGTGTTTTGAATTAGCTGGTAAGTGTGTCAGCAGTGTCACTTACCATACCTTATAATAAGCTCTCTTTTGATTTCTAGGTTTTCATGAAAGAAGACGACATTCTCCTACCACAACAAACACAGAAACATTTACTGGAGTTCTCTTTTAGCTAAGGCGTAAGCATAGAAGCAATCTGAAATCAAAATGCCACCCACACCTACGTTGGTAAGAAGGCTCTGCTTTTTTATAGCACAGCTTTTTCAGCCGCACAGCTCCAGATGGCCAGATCTGTCACAAAGTCCTAATCCAAAAATTCTAACAAAGGGAAACAGCAAATAGGCCTCCAAGGCACATTTCCAAGGGGCTCCAGCAATTTTCTGCAGCACAACAGCGTCTTTATGCTCTAACAAAACACCGAGGTCAGGAAGAGATAAGAGCAAGGTTCCGACCCACTCACCCCAAATCAAGCATCAGTTGCTAACACTTCATTTGAATGCTCAAAGATGGCACCCACAGTTACACCAGAGGTAAAAACCTTGCTCTTACTGTCATAAATTCAGCTCATGGGAGCAACTCTTCTCTCCTACCACCTTCTTCCTTTAAGCCAAAATCACGAGGATCAGTATTTGTCAGCCACTGATAATTCTTTCTGCTACCATTTTCATTCTTCCTCTCATTGGCCTTAGCATTCTCAATTAACAGTAATTAGTTAACACAATCTTAAACTCACTCTGACTGCTTTTCTCATGCACTAATAAAGTCAATTTCCTTCCTCCCATCTTGACTGGCTGTTGCTTTGATTCCAAGAGCCTCGGTCCCTATTTTAAAATATCTATTGCTTAGTCTTGGCTTGTAACTACCAACTCATTTGCTACTTTCAAAGGAAATTAAGAAAACCCTTCCTCTTGACTTTTCCAGTTCCTCATGAAGTGGATCCCTGGTACTGCTCAATTTCTGCTCATCTGTGTCTAAACATACTGGCACGATACTAAAAGTCAGTGCTTTATCAAAGGCTATATACCATGCCAGACTAAAAAGAACAGCAGTAAAATGTAAATTGCACATACATTTCTAATGTAAATGTTACCTAAAATGTAATTTATATTAATTCTTCAAGTTGATTTAAGAGCCTCATTTATGTCACTTCTCTTTCTGAATGCAGAGGAGTGCTCAGTAAGAAGGTAACAGCAAACAAAATTTTCTCCTCTCACAACATGCAGTTGTGATTAGAATTCGCAGTTTGTCTGGGTATAAAAATTCCTAATAACCTGAGCTAGGAACAGTGGAAGTACATTTTATAAAGTGCTTTGAAGTTTTATGCTGTAAATCATCGCTATTTGCTATGTATGTTCCCCCACCCACCGAAGCTCAGTGGAAAATTCACCATTCAGGAAAAACAACCGTAAGAGATTAGTTATAGTATTAGCTCATAGTGCAGAATCATTTCATCTAATTGCCCTAAGGAGAAAAAGTGTACTCCCATTTTCCATAATTACAAACTGTCTCATGTTCAGCACTTAACACACTTGAAAAGAAAAGGTTGATTAGCCTGCCATTGGAGTGAATAAAGTAACAGCTAAATTGGTGGAGCATCGCCTAGGACAGACCTTCACAGGCAAGCAGCTGCTCTTTGAGAAGCGCCAATCAGGAAAAAAATAACACAAGTTTAAACACCAGGATAAAGAGGTGTGCTAGAACAGATGGAAAGCCTTTTCACCTATTCATATTCTCCAATTTTATTTTCCTGGTGAGCACAGAAACCCGTTTTATCCACAATACTGTATGGCTAACATACACAGCAGAAGGGTACCTCCTGCATATGTTTCCCACTTTGTTATTCATGTTACCAATGGTGATGTTATTAGATGCAGAATAAAGCCCAAATCTGTGTAAATCAGCCCGTGTGATTTGTAAGAAGCAGCCATAATTCATGGAAGGAAAGGGAGATGGGGAAGGGAGAGGGAAGAGGACAGACAAAGCCACTCTTGATTTGCAAGAGTAGAACACTTTAAAACACAGGCTAATCTTAAGCCAGAGAGATTTCTTTTCTGTTCCAGCAGACTGGGAATATCATATACCCTCCGATGATCACATACACCCTGCGGGATTAGTAGAAGAGTTGATTCAGGCCAATACTCTGAGGTCTGAACAAAAAGAAGAAAATGTCCTGTCTGAAAAGAAAAATCTTGTCTTTCTCAGGACGGAGCAGACTTCAGATGTGTTCAATGGACTTTGCCACAAAAATCTCCCTACAGAGAGGTCCAGCCAGCACTTCTTCCCCAAACACCGTGCCTGCACACCTCACAGCACACCGCAGCCCAGTCTGTCTGCGATCCTTTTCCCTCTCACAGGGTGGCACACGCTTCCTCTCCAAGCAAGTGGGAGGCTTTAGCAGTTTCAATCACTTCCTTTTTACTGACAGTCCAAAAAAAATGTCATTTCTTGAAAACCAACAGTGGTCTTTCTCCAGCACTGTACACAAAAGCCAAAAACGCAGCCCATGACTTTTTGCCTATTTCAACAGCATCTAAGGTACCTCTTTAGAGCTGCACATTAGTACAATGGAAAACAAGAAACACCTTCTACCAGGAGCCTATGATCCAGCTGTTGCATTGTTTTCCTTCAGCTGATGGAAAACAGGATCTCTGAAGCTGAGGATGACTGTGCCATGTTCTAGTCCAGACTACAAAACAAATTCTCCCTCTAAATTTCCGGAAACGCTATATCCCCAGTAAGCATGTCCACATTACATTCAACAGCTCAGTCCTGTAACCTGGCAGTGAAATAGGCCCAGCAGACTGTCAGGAGAGTGACCATGGTGTGGGTCCAAGGCTGGGTCCTCCACAGTAACGTAATATGGTGGCAGAGCGGAGCAGCAGGCAGAGCTTTGGTACTGCAGGTAACTGAGCCAACAGGTCCATCTCCTGTCCTGGTAACACGTTAACCATGGAAAGCCCAGGAGGGCATACCAAAGTGAACTGTCATGGACCAGTACCAGCTGTAGACACCACAAACACCTGCAGCTGCAGACAAACAACAGCTATAACTCGTGACTTAGTACACCTAAGGAAGGGAATTAAAATAGCAAACTCTGAACTGTGGCCAGCTGAAGTGAATATACACATAAACCAAGGCAGGGGGTGGGGAAGTGAGTATCTCCATGTTGCGAGCTTTTCAGAAGAGCAGCTTGGCTTGGATTACCCCTTGATTAGTCCCATTCCTTGGAATTCAACTGGCCAGCTGGACGCCACATAACCATCACCTCCTCACCCATTCCCGTGGCTCCAGCATGAACAGATAACTCCCATTTCCAAGGCACAGCATTAACCAGATGAGCTTGTAGCCAAAACAATCTCTCACCCCACAAACCGGGCTGTGCTACCCAAGGCAGCCAACCAGCTCCTACACAACCACGCAGGAGGACGCAGCTGGGCCTCTTACAGACCAACAGCAAATCCGGCTGCCGCAATGTGCACCACAAAGATTTTAAGTTTCTTGAGGGAAAAGGTATTTCTCTTTACAAAAATAGTAATTTTACTGAGCTATGATATCCTTGAAGGGAAGTACAGGAAGTGTTTTCTATTGTTTTATTAAACCCCATATTTAATTAGATGTAGTTTATTTCCTACGATAAATCAGCACATGTATGCTTGATTTAACGACTGCCTAAACCAGGCAACTCCTTACACTCAGTGGTTTTACTGCAAAAGTATATGGCTACCAAAAAAGTTCAGCGTACTCTGAATCAGAAGCTCCAGACTTTTCCTTGAACTGGGAGCCTGACTGCACCACACAAGCCTGCTGCGACCTGCGAGGGAAGCACAGTTTCATGGCACACCAGAAAAGCCAATGGCAAGAGACTCTGATTTCTCCGTGGACCTTCATTCAGCAGCTTTGCAGTCCCTGAGGTCGGGCTTGTAAAAATTAGGATTTATTCCACTGACAAACACAGTCCCCAGTTCAAATGGAGTAGCAAGAAGTCCAACAGCTGAAGAGGACAGTGAGGAAAGAGAGGTGCAAGCTGATTTTCCTTGCTTGGCTTCTCTCAGAGTTGAATTTCAGGACACAATTTTTGAAATCTCAATTTACTATTCCATCTACATACTGGCAGATTCGAATTGCCCCTCTGAGCTCTTGCATATATATGGAAGTGAAGGGCTGGTTGGACAGGGAAGAAAACGGGGAGCAGGGGAAAACTCCCCCTTTCTGTGCTGAAATATCCAGACTCTCAGTATTTTACAGATAATTGAATTAGTTTCTGCACCTAATACGGGTGTCTGAAAATTAGGGAAGTTTGCTGGTCAAACACACATTCAGTTCATGTCACCTTCAACCAAATTTCACATAAAATAAATCTTTTTCTACAGATTAAGTTATGCTCTGAGTATGTTGCTGCATGGTGTGAATAGCATGCTAAAAGTAAACTCCCCCAATAAGACTGTAACTCATCTTGACTTGGGTGGCTAAACATAATACATATTCCATCAAAATAAAACACTGAGAAACAATTAGTCCTCATTTTTAAAACACTGATCGTAGCTAAACACAGGTCCTCACAATTATCCATAGCTATTTCAAAAAACCAGGCCCAGAATACAGCTGAAGTGAAATACTTAGAAGACAAGACTGTGTAACCCTATTAGAGGAACCATGATCATCATAGCTTGGCTTCTCCTATACAATAGGGATATACTGTTTGCTGCTTTTTTTTTTCCTTTTTTTTTTTTTTAATTTATTTTTTAAAATAGGATGGATCTTTGGGCTTGTACAAATCAGTGTCAGGGCACAGATGCTCCATGTAAAAACACCAGTGACTTTTTGATCTCGCAAATGAAACCACAACAGGGCTGTACTGGTTGCGGGGCTTTCCTGAGGCAGAGCGGGGAGTGCTGCTCTTATGATTTCACATACTCAGGTCACAGAAAGGCACATGCTTTCAAAGGTCTCATCTCCCAGGACAATAGCATGCTGTAGCACAACTAAACTCCAGTATGCTGCACATATCTGAGAGCTACAGCATTTCACATAAAAAGATACATCTTGGAGTAACTTCAAAGCTTTTTCTGGTGAGATGGGTAAAGAAATGTCAGCCTTGCTTTAGTGCAATAGACTGCAATGGAAGGCAACAGTTTGCCATCAGAAAAAACACCAAGCACTTCGCCAAATTCCTATTACAATACTGGAGAAATAGGAGCTATTTCTCCATCCTCACAGCTATTTGTAAGCTAAAGTAAGTTACTACTCATCAGACTTGCAATATAGGCAGTGTAACACAAAAGCTAGCACACGGCGGCCAGTAAGTTTATCAGAGTGACAAAACTGCAAATAAAAGTAATTCACTTATCTGGAAAATATCTGATGGGCAACACCAACACTATGTAATTACATAGGTATGCTGCTACTCTACTAGAGGAGTTACTGAAATTTTTAATTTTGCAAGTAACTCTTAAGTCCTCTTAACACATCACGTAGTTTGTTAAGAAGTTAAATCTTACGCAACTTATTTTTTGCCTCCCAGCTCTCTTTTCCACATAAAGTACCACCTGGACAAAAGTGGGCACTAAAGCTTATCTCAGCTTCTGAGAGCTTGTTACTTCAGATACAACATTAAGCTAATGCATCCATTCAGTCTATAAAATGGCGTTTGCTGAAGTTTGTGCATGAAACTTGGGGATATATACCCAAAATTTCATTTCCATGAATGGTCAAAGGAAGAAATTAAAGTCTTCTTCAGATTGCTCAAATGCAGGGCTCCAGTTCAACCCACTGGACTATCTCCAGGGATAATGGATTTCACCTACGTCCTTGGCAGATCTGCTGATACACACAGAGGATGTCAACTGCACACATCTCCTGTGTCCTGTGGGTAGATCCTCACTAAGAATCATTTCGGAGTCATTATGATCAGCTGCAGTTTGAACTCCACAAGGCTTAGCAACTAAAAATCATTTCTGTACTATATAACAGGGAATTGCGTGTACAAGAATAATGCAAATTTGAACTAATTTACTGAAATAACCACAATTAAACTGTCTTTATAGTTCAGACCTTTGTTTGTAAACCCCAGATCCAGCTCGCTTATCTATTCAAAACATAAGTAAAAGATTATTCACTGTGCTAGACAGTAAATATTAAGACTGGGTATTTCCTGATGCATAACATGAAAACGTTTATCTTTAATAACCCAAACTACACTAATCATGATGTACCCAGAGTTGAAGAAATCAGAGCCTTTTGCATAAAGTTGCCAATAAAAAGAGATAGAATGGAAAACATTCTGCCTCTAAAGGCAGTACAAGAGCTGGAATTTTACTGAAGTTTCTTTAAGGCTTTAAACATTAGCCGTGTTTACGCTGCATCTAAAATCATGACAAAGGCTTCTAGCATAGCAGATGGGCATTTCCTGGTGTGTTATAAATTGCTAAAAGAAGAAAAAAAAAAGACGACGGCCATTAAACACAATGAGACACTTCCAATGAAAGGATGACAGCTGTTCTTAATGGCAATTTGAAATCCCAGTTCTTCAGAGAGTACCACACTGCCAGTTCAGCAAAGGCATAATAAAAATTCTGGTCCATGTACACACAATACATGAAATGGGCTTGCTGTCACTTCTGACAGGGCTCTACCTGCCCTCCCTTTTCAGTCTGCATTTAAGAAGTGAAACATAGCAGTGACTCCTTTTAAGTACTTCCCAGCATGCAAAAAGTCCCAAAATACTAATGGAAAGAAAAATGAAGATATCTGATCCCTTTTTTAAAATCAAGTTACATTTAAAGCCACACAAACTGTTTTAAAATGCTTTTATTTCCAAGTCCTCTCATAACATCAGTCAATTTTTTAATCAGAAGAATCTCATTTTGTAAAGCAGCACATAAAATGCTGGTCTTATTTCTAGCCTAGAGGTACAAATGAAGAGCTGGAAGAACTATCTGAAATGCTGAGAAGAGCAGTTACGTATTGACAAATCTGGATTACCAAAAAATTACTGCGGGCCTTTTCCTTTATTTAATTAAGTGCCCACTTCATTCACAAAATTCAGTTAGACATTTTGAATGGATTCCCAAGCCTTTCATGTGAATTAGTAGGATGCCACTTTATGTGACAATATGAATTAATTTAAAAAAAAAAAAACCCTCAACATTTTATGTCCTAAAAATAAATGAATGCTAGCCAGAACGTTCCAGTTCCAGGAAAATTAGAGAAATGGGATCTGGCAAAGAAGTTACCATTAGCTTAGACTACTGAAACATTAACACACATCTCCAATGATCCAACTTATACTAAGGTGCACTTTTTTGCCTTTTTAAAAAGAAAAATCTTTGCTCTAACACTTCAGTCAAATTCCAAACTTTTTTATGCTTACAAATAAACACAGACTATAACAAATACACTCACATGCAAAAAAAAAGAAGAGAGAACACATCACAGATAACTAAAAACATTTGACTCTTGATCCCCAACATGACTGAAGTGAAATGTGAAAGTATGCTGTGTACAGAGGTACAAGTAAATATTTGAAAACAGTTCTGAAAACAAAGTTATTTTGTTGGGGCTCTAAGCCAGTAGTTAATTCATGAAGGATGCCGCGAGATTATTTTCCTTCATACACCATGACAACAATTATAGAGTTACAGAAGCATCTGGAACAGATCTTGTTAAGTGTTTCCCTTACAAACTCCCTGTGTTTTAAAGGTACCCAATTCTTGCATTTTTTGCAAAAGTCCACTGGGCATGTGATTTTTTCTTTTTTTTTTTTTTTTTCAGCTAGGACCACACACAGCTCTCCAAATGAGAAACTGATGGGTGAGAAGGCTCTACCAGAGCCAGGTGGGTCCTGCCCGGCCACACTTCAGGAGCTGTGACTCACAGTACTGCCAACTGAGATGGCTGCGGAGACCAAAATTGTTTGTGAACCAGTGGATTTGGTGCTTTTGAATTATTTTGTCACAGCAGTATATGCTGCTGTAGCTTCTGAGACACAGAGAGATTCTCGAGGGCGAGACCTTCCTGGGGTATTTTGGGAGACAGTTTTGTCTTGATGCTTTTTATATCCCCTGTAGTCTACATATACTCCTTCCTAGCCTAGGAAGTGTTTAAATGCCATGACAGGAAAAAAAAAAAAATCCACCTGGATTCCATGCCATCAGAGCGCCTGATGTCTGGGCAAGCCTGTGTGCAGGCAGCTCTGCAGCTCCACCCTACCTGTGCTACAGCTCTGCAGCTCCACACAGCATCGTACGTTTTCATGTTGGAAATCCTGCGTCCCGGGCTCTTACAGAAGAATGACAGCACCAGTGCCATATACACAAAGAATTTAAAGGGCCTTTTCATTTCTTAATTTAGGCAGCGCTACTTAGACCGTCGGAAAGGCTCATTCCAGTGAACTTTGGAATCCAGTCTAAATGTCATTCCAGACCATTTTAAAAATTAAAATAAAGCACAATGTTCATCTATACACTGCTTTTCCATGCTGTTTATATTTCTTCGATGTTTGGTGCATTTTTTTAGCCTCTTTACAACCGTGTGTCCTTCTACAAATCAGTTCCTCTATTATCATGTATTATTACAAAATTTCATGCAATCAATACTGGTAGGAACAAATCACCACTGTTCTTGTCAATAAGACTATATTCACCTATGAAGCACTGGGGCAAGATGGCTGCATTATGTGCTATCCAAAATAGCCCTGCTCAAATTTCAGCAGAAAGCTAAGTTTATTGTTGTACGCAAGAGAAACCTTGCTAAAGCATACATACTCTAAGCCTTCAAAAGTTCACAAATCACTTTCAAAACACTCTTCAGAGAATCAGATGGCCATTTCAATACAGCCACATCACAACTGCCCTTCTTCAAAACTCTCTTTTCTTGGAAGGACTTCTGAGATCTTCTACCGAGCATCCAATTCAGGAAACTGTGCATCCCATGGGCGGTGTGCCAGTACACTGCAATAGAAGCAGCCCTTCTCAGGCATGCAGTCCTTCTGACTCTCAAAGCAAGTGTGATGCTTCATCCCCTTTTCATCTATATTCTTGAGGGATTTACACTCACGATACACCATATCCAGTACTGCCTCACTACAGAGGTTAGGAGAGCAAAAAGCCTGACCCCTTCCAAAAGAAGACTTCAATACTCTCTGCAGGATTTCTCCAGCCTCCCCACCCCTTCTTCTTTCAACTCATTCCTAGCATGGGTTTAACAATTAGGTCCTGGTAGTCCTCCCTAATTGCTATTTATGATTTCTGTCAGCCATAGATGTTCCCTCCCTGCCCAGCAGCTAATTTTCCAACTAACCTCTGAAGTGACCATCTTCCCTTGGCTATAAATATCTTCTAGAAGAGGCACTCTGATGAGCCACATGAACAAGTCCAAAGACTGAGTCTCTGGAGAAGTCAGGAGTTATTGGGAGTAAGAACAAAAGGTCTGTAAAAAGATGCAAGGTGAACAAAACTATGGGGGGCGGATTTAAAAAAAAACAAAACCAAAACCAACCAAACAGCTCAAAAAACCAAAACAAAAGTAAATGAAGGTGAGGAAAGGACAAACTGAAAAGGAAATGTTAAAATAAACACACTAGGGCAATGAATGATACTAAACTATGGCACAGGCTCCCATCCACCCACCACCACCTCCTTCAACAAGTAGAGACGGCTTCTGGGTACCTATGGGGAAAAGTTTAGTTTAATATATAGGCAAAAACTTTCCTTCACAGCTGGGACTTTATCATGCCCTTCAGACAAAAATATTTGCTTTAAATCAAGGAGGAAAAAGAGTTACTGTAACCTTGGTGTTTCAGAAGACATGCAATCCTGGAATACCAGCAAAAAAAGCCAGAAGCAAAAATACAACTTCTATATTCACTGCTCACGCTGGTGCAAAACTTGAAAAGGAAACACCAAATTGTACCTATTGTCAACGTAATTGCAGATGTCAAAGGATAATTATTTGTCTCAGTAATTATTAACGTGATTATCACTGAAATGGGGAACATTAATAAGTTCCTAATTTTTGCATTTTAATAGGCATCAGTTTGATACCTTTCTGTTTGTATCCTACACAAAGGCAAGCTGGTTTTCAGAAGTTGCCTGCAAAAGTTTAAGCCACTCTAAATTCAAAAGCTTTTAATGCAAAGCTATCATCTCTTCAGAAATACTTGACTCTTCTAAATCTTTGATTCTTCTAAAGCAAGCAGATAAGGTGTTTCAGAGCACAAAGGGGAGCAGAAAGCCACATGCCACCCTACCTCCCAGAGACAGAGAGCTGCTAGTAGCCAGGAGCCAACATTAAGATAGGAAATGCAAGAAAGCACCTACTCTGCAATCCCTTAAAGCAAATCTGTTACTGGTAGGAAGGTGATACACAATGGGTACAAATAAATGGCATGATAAGCTCTTTATTTTCTATTGCCTTCACTTTGAAGATGCCAGCAGCTTCCTTTATCACTGGCAGAAGTCAATGTAAATTAGCAAGATAGACAGCCTGGTTCTCTCTCATGTCTAGGTTACTCACAAGATAAGCAAAACAGCAATTACACCAACTGAAATAGTAATTACATCAACTGAAAGAGCAGAACAGAAGCGTAAGGACTGCACAAATCAAGCAGCAAACTGTTTGTACACTGAAACGTCATACTCTGCCCTGTCAAGTCAGAGACAAGTTTGATCCTGCCTTGCAGATAAGGACAAAGCCAGCAAAATTAACAAAACATTGGAAAAAAAACAACCAACAATTAAAAAGTTTGGTAAACTTCCTATTACAGCTATGCAAATAGCCACAGACTAGGAAAACAAGCATTGAGGAGGTCTAGGAAAGTAACACTTTATTACATGGTGCCACAACAATTGTAGTGTATTTAGAGAGGAACGAACTCTTAAAATAAAATCTCTTTGATCAAATTTTATCAGGTACAACATGACCCAAAATCACCTGACCAGAAACTTCCTCCCAGAAATTCAGTTTGGGTGCCCATTTAAAACGTGTCCATGGTCTTACTCTATAGTTTCCAAAGAGCATTAAAAAAAAAAAAAAAAAACAAAAACAAAAAACAAGCCACCCAAAGCCTGCAATTAAGTATTAACTAGCGTCAC
>WHYT01015598.1:76550-109222 GCA_009806455.1 Tetrax tetrax | reverse complement strand
AAAAAAAAAAACAAACCACCCTGAAGATTGCAAGTTCTCTGTGGAAGCGTAACAACCTCTCCAGATATGCCTGAACCCTGTTTTTAACAGTGGCCTCCTATTCCCAAGATCAGTCAACCCTAGAATTAGCTGCAAGCTCCAAGGCTGGGATGATGCCGGCTCTGTCCCAAACCCAGTTCTTGGCCTGTGCTGACCAGCGTGGCATGCTGCAGCAGGACCATGCACTCACCCTGTAAGCTCACCTCATGGTCTGCTAACCAGCATCCAAGTACCAGCTCCATGTTCACAAGTGGAATGGCAGGAACCCTTAGGCTACAGCACTATATATTAAAGGGGATGGAAAGTTGTTTAGGCTTGTCAGAGGTGGCGCAATGCAGCCTGCATAGCCCTTATTTTAGATACCTACAATATTTCAGAAGTATCTTTTAAAGATGGTGGGAAGTTTACCAATTTTATCAAAGGTGACTCTCAATTCTACAGTTTTCATAAGCATCAACAGACAGGTGGAAAGGGAAGCAAGGTCACCATAAAGTAAGATAATTTAATAGTTCTACAGTTTGAAAATGAAACACTGTATCTGTAAAAGAAAGCATAATAAAGATTATTTTGTAATCCTGTATTTTTTGAAAGTATGCTTTCTACTTAGGAGGTGTCAGAAGACAAAATTTTCATACAGAAGCAACACCGAATAAAGAAAATTTGTAGAGAGATCATATCTGTCCAAGACAAATTAGTCTTGCACATTTCATGACTCAGCATTCTATCCAAACTTGCAAGGAAAATCTATTACTATCATGTAGTTGAGATCTCCTGACATAAGTTAAACTTCAACATTTTCTCACTTAGAACTACTGCTCTTAAAGTGGATTTTGAGTGTTCAGACTCCAGAAGTTCTTGCTCTGAGATGGCAGCCTGACCATACAATTATTGTCATTAGTGATGAGTGTTGTTTACAAAACATTTTTCTACCAAGGTTAAGACTCTCATAATACATACAAGAATGACTGTTGACCATTTCTCTTCTGGAAAATCATCTCTCAAGATGGAAAAATGCCAATATCAATATATTACTGTGTATGTGATTCAACATGTAACCAAGTACACAGCACTGACTTCGTCAGACAAACTCTAACTCCCAGATTTTATTTTTAAAATCCTCCATCATACCACAGCAAATTTATGAAACTGAACAAAGTTAGCAGAGCAGAAATTTCTTTTAGCAAGCAGCTGTTTCAATTTAGCAAGCAACTGTGCTCACTAAACAAAACTGTGAAGAAAGAAAACCTGAACATAGCCAGAGTTCAGATCCAAAAGAGCCCAGAACTACCAGAAGCTTATTTGATCTGATTAACTGGCTGCTTGCACTTTAGCTAACGTATGTGGGAAAGTTACAGACGAAGTGTGAAGGCACAAAATCAATCAGAACAAAATAACTTCCAGAACTCTTTCCATTCCTAAGTTCCCTTTAACCTAAAAGCTAACCCTGAAGGAAGATGCACAAATTTACAGTCGTGTTTAGACACTCATCCGATCGCTGATCACTCAAGGCAGTCTCCTCAGTATGGGACTGCAAAGTCAGGTGGCAACCTCACAGCACATTGGAAACGCTTCCCTATCCCAGCATCATGCACAGAAGAGGAACAGCGGGCTTTAAGCTCACCACTAGGATGTCTAACAAGATAAAACAATTACCACAACATACAGACCTTGAACACAGAATGTCCCATTTTCAGCCATACCACCCACACCCATGATCAAAGTCTTGTCCTGTTACAGACAGGTCTTGACCATGATCCATTACTCTCAGTAACTCTGACCAGGCCCAGATAACACAGGCCACGTCAGATCTCTGTAACCACAAGGCAAGGCCTTTGACTTCTTTACATCCCTGTAGAAGAATTATAGAATCTGAAGGAAAGTCAGAATAAGAGATTACACCTACTTCCCAGCCTTCTATTCTTAAGTTAACACTTGGAATTTACAACATATGCAAATACTATTTCGCAATATTCTGTGTCTGTAAATATGCTATATGTTTTAGCCTTAAAACTGGCATTATGTATTTATGACATTCTGCCCTCTTCGAATGGGCTCATTTCCATCCAGCACAGAGGTGAGGAGACAAAGTTTTTACTTTCCTACAGTTACCATTCAGACATATCCAATATATTTCTGCATTCATCAGGGGGTTTGCTCATTTTTTGCATTGTGCAAAGAGAAATTGAGAGTTTCAGTTATCAAAAGTAACTTTATACCACTCAAACATTTTTAACGCCTTGAGGCTTTGACAAGGCAATCTGGACTTTGAAAGAAACAGATTTACTTTACAGTGCAGTAATAAACACTACTGCTAACAATTACAGGAAAATGTTCTGAAATGCACACACCGGGATCTAAATACATAAAAGAGATAATAACTCATCTTGACTTCTCTTTTAGAAAAGAATGAACTAATAAAAATTCACTTTGGAGGAGCAGTGGTGTGATTTTTATTTTGTTTGCTTTAATCAACATAGACCTTTTGTTGAGAGAGACAGCTGGCACCATCTGTTTCAGGAGAGAACAAAAACTAAAACTTCTTCACTGTACTTACATGTGAGGACTGAGTTCATAAAAGTTTCGGTTTCTGTATTCTTCAACTTTCTCTGGAGTATAAATGGGTAGAGATCTGTAGGGGTTTATTGATATCACCACGCTGCCGATGTATGTCTGTTGAAGGAAAAAAAAAAAAAAAGTTTTTTAAACTAATAAATATGCACATACACTCTGAAATACCTTTTAGAGCTCTCTCTCAGGAATCACCGTTGGGTACCAAGATGCCATTTCTATGTAACAGAAAGGCTCTTAACAAACATTTTTTTTTTTATTTTTATTTTTTATTTTTTTTTACAAGAAAGCCCAACCATACAATATTTCTGTGACTAATTCAGTTGGGGGAGGGAAAGGAAAAAGGGCACAGATGTTCACAAAGAATCAACTCCATCTGCACGACAAATGTCACACGAGCTTTGCTTCAGCCCTGGTGCACTCACACAAAACCATGTAAAGGCCAGGCCAGAGTTGGACTGCACTCCCTCACCCGAGGAGAAGCTTCACACCATCTCTTTAAAGCCTTGGGCACAGAAGAGCTTCACAGGAAAGAAACCTGAAGGCTAAAAGTCTCTGACAGGTTTCTGTCAATGGAGAGATTTACTGTCAGGATTCAAGTCAGTCAGAGTCCTGCCATGGTTCCTCAGCAGACATGAAGCATAATTTTTATTTCCAGATTCTAAAAATACTTGCCATGATCTTTGGAAAGCCGATCGAGTAACGTGTTGCTTTACTCTGTTAGGTCTTGTTCACTACCAAGCTGAATAAAGACTGATACTACACACGGATTACCGTGCTGGCACACAACACAATCAACTTGCCTTCTTCAAGCCTACTGCCGGATGCCCCGCAGCTGTCTACACCTTCCTCCAGCTGCAAGGGCTGCATTCAAATACACCCAAGTGGCAAGAAATGCCACAACCCCATCCCACCCTGCCTATAGATACTGATCAAAGATTAATTACACCCCAAGTGTTCGGTATCTCTTTCCACAACCATAAAATAAATAACTAACACCTGGTGAAACACAGTCTTCCAATAGCTAGGGACTCCCTGGGAGGTATAAAGGTTGTACACAAAAGCCACAGGTTCCTGTTATTTGGATTATGCTTGCTGGTAACTACTGAAGAAAAACAATGTTTTTTACATAGATGTATGACTTTTAATGGCTCCTTCCCCAAGACACCTTAGCACCTCACAATCTCTACTTGGATTTATCTCCCAATTTTCCTTACAGGAAGTGCTATAATATGCATTTTTTTAATGGGAACAGAGGCACAAGGAGCCTGTTACCAACAGGTTCAGCGGAGCACCGAGTTACCTCCAGAGCTGCAGTCACAAATTAACAATACTGAGTACTGTAACCCTCCCTGTCTTTCATATCTAAAGTAATTTTCTGTGAGGAGAGTAAGATTTCCCCATCTTCCACAGCATGCGTATGCATAGGCAAGCTGCAAACTCACATAGCACTAGAGTTGAACAAACCAGACTGTAGTAATAACGCAAGTAGCACAAGGCTTCCAGAGACTCTCGTAGTGCATCCTCACAGTGTTTACTATCCACAGGATGAAACAGAAGCAGCCACTGCTGACAACTCATCCTACAACTGCCGCTACAATGAAATACAATACTTCACTAGTTGGGCTCAAGACTCATCATTTCTAAACAACGCATACTTTTTCTCCTCTCCTTTGGAACTGGCCCCAAACCTCCTGCAAAACATTTCTCCATGCAAGGCCAGAACAGATCAAATACCCTAGACGTAGGCTGGTCTCACACCAAGAGCCCATGCAGAGTGCTGTGAGGGGGAGCAAGCCTGATGGTGCCTCGCCTCTTGGCAGCCAGGCTGCAACTCAAAAGAGGGACAACTCCAACCTGCCCCACACCGCAACCTGGGAGGGAAGTGCCCCCAAAGGCTTTCAGATACAGACTGTTAAGAAAATCCCAAAATAATTGAGACTTTTGCTTCTTTCAAACGCACACCATAGTACATGCTTATATGTATTTCCTTCAAATAAAAAAAAAAAAAAAAAATTGTTCTAGTTCTGTGGCCATCCTCCCCCTAAGCAGGAAAGTATCTAATCTTTTTGGCTGAACAAGAAGAAAACGCAAAAACTGCCTTTCTACAGTGTTTACTTTTCTCTCTCAACACACACGGCTTTGGCAACTTGCAAGCCTACAGATTCTTGGCGAGAATAACAGGTACCCAAGAGTAAGAAGCTTTCTGGCCTTCACAAGTGCATGCATACCCCAAATAGGACTCTTTCCTGATAAAACATTAATATGTTAAATTGTTTCCTCCTAAATCTTAAGAATTTGTTAATTCAGCCTGTTGTGAAACCAGTGCTGGAAAGTACCAGCAGAAGGGAGATGAAGGTCAGATCTTGAAGATTATATTTTGAAACAGGAATTCTTCGGAACTCAAAGACTTGCCCTTTTCAGCTATTCTGCTGCCATAATAGTATACAATTTAACTGCTAAGGTCCTTGAAGTACCTCAAGATGCCAAGGGAAAGAAAAATGAGTGAAAGTGAAAACGTTGATTTTTTAAATTTTGAATACAGGCATTCAAATGAGATTTATTTAGAACCATCTCTTCATAGCTAAGTATTGCTTAGACAATGTATTTTGGGAATTCAAGTCAGCTGTTTATTGTCAGACATGAACAAATACAGACCATTTCCTAAAATACCAATACTTCAAAAGGTCAAATGACTCTATAGAAACAAAGACATAATCATGTCCATTTTAAACACTGAACCAAAGCACGCCAAGAAAGCATTGTTTTTGCTGCAAAGCTGCTTACAAGAACTAATACATTTCCTCTTCTAAAAATGCCAATATCCCAGAGCTGATCCCTAATAGCTACTTTCTACTGGTGGTCTGTAAGATTCCACATAACGGGGATAAACAGATCCGGAAAACAGCTTTCCCACATAACATCTGCCTTCCCACCAGAACTCTATTATAAACAAACAAAATAAATGGCTTAAATCCTTGAGCAAGCGACAAGAACAGAAACATTCCAGTGCTGAAAGCAGAATGTCCAAGAGTAGTGGGAGACCATACCATGGCCCCCCAGGGACTAAAGAGATCCTTCATTTTCCCTGTTTAAGGAAAAAAATGAAACCCCATAGGAATGGGCTGATTTTGATGAACGCACAGAATACAGTCAGGAGATTTGATTTCTTTCTTGGCTTTGACATAGTCTTGTTATGCGAGTTCGGACAAGATCTGCCATCTCCTCAATTTTTGCTAAGTAGAGACTCTTGATAATACTCCTTCCTTCAAATTTTTACTTTATTGCAATAACTCACAAAGGCAACTTTTGCCTCCTTGACATGTTTGTCCAGAACCCAAACTAAAAGTTCTCTCAGTCGTCATTTATCAGTACATCTGTCACGTAGCTCAGGAACACTGTAATGTGCTAACATTTCATCTGCAGAAAAGAGCATTCAAATTTCCATCTGGTCAAATGAGAACACATTCTGCATTCTCCACCAAAACAACACAGACCACTCATTCCCATTCAGTAAAAGGCTTAAGACTCTGAGTAGGAGGAAACTCCTAAATCACAACTCAACTGGAAAAGATGATATTTGTTGCATCACTTCTAAAACTGCTGGAGAGGCAACATTCAAGACACTTTGACGCCTCATCATCAAGGCCAACATAACCGCTTGAAGCAAGATGTTACTACTACTCCAAGCTTCTGTCTGCCTTGGAAGGCCTTCTGCGCCTTTCTAACTCAAGCAGCTTTAAGACTGGCTTCAGAAGAGGCCTGAAATGGCAAGACGATGCGAGGCTCCCCTTGCTTGGGAGAAACCTACAGGCAGCAGCCCCTTCCCAGCCAAAGGCTGGTGAAAGCTATCACTAGAAACTGGCCAACCGCCCAAAACACCCGTGGACCTTTTCAGCTGAGAGGCTGCAAAAACCTTAGAGAGCCCAGCAAAAGGTCCCCAAACACCTCCGCAGCCAGGACGCGCAAGCACTGCAGTGAAATCTGATACTCGGGTCCAACCCGGGAAGGGGAGCTCTTAGAAGACCATGAGTAGAGCTTACAGGAGAGTATTTCACACCTTGGGATACAGTATATTAATAAAGCTATTTTGCCTCCAGGCACAGTTAGTCCTGCAATACCCCAAAGGCCCAGAAGAGAGAAGATTGCTGCTGCAGAAGCCTGGGAATGTTACCAACAGCAGCTGAGGCTGCAGCACAGGAGCTGCAGAGCTGGGGCTGCTGTAACAGCCTGCTTTGTGTCTTTAGAAGCTTTTCTGGATCTGTGGCACCCTCTGCAAAGCAACCTTCTGCAGAGTTTAAAATCATTAAGCGTCTACCCAGATTTGCTGCAAACCTTCTGGAAGCATACGCTATACCACTTTTGTCAGCTCTGTGAAAAACAAACCCACGGCTTCTTACCCATGGTAGTCTGTACCAGTCCAAAAAATTGCTGCTGCACATAAGTCACTCCTGCTGTAAAACACCCAGCTGCTAACGTACCCTGCAAGTGAGCTAAATTTCCAGGGCCCACTAAGGTTCATTTCATTTCATTTATTTATTTCATTTTCAAATGTTGGAGCACAGACATGGAAAACAAAAAAATAAGATTGCTAGTGTGGATACTGATTCAGGCTTACACAGACCAATTTTAATACTCCAGATATGCATAATGGACATTTCTTTAGTATTGATTATGCTCAGGTGTGCTGGGTTCCTATGATTCTGAAGCATTTCAGATCACACCGTTAAAACAATTCATTGAAATGCGAGACATTAAAGCAAGATCAAAGAGAAGCGTTATTACATTTTACTGGAACAAATCCAGAACGAAGGCTTGGGCAGCACTGCTCTCTTTGTGGGGTGGGGGAGTGCTGTGTTATGGTTTTGTGGGATTTTTTAACGTGACATATGCAAAATTATATTTCTAATATAACACTCGTTTTCATTTGCATTCGCCTGAATTACCGCGGTTCTGGATTTTGCCAGCTCATAAGCACACGTGCCGCTGCATGCTCAGAACAGCTGAGGCCAAGGAGATGACAGACACAGAGGAAGCCTGTGCTTACACGTTCTCAGCCTTCTGAACTGTCTCAAACTCAAACAGAACCTGGCAAATTTAACACCGCAGTATTACTCCATAATGAAGTTTCTCATTTCAATAAACACTAGCAACCAGATCAGTACCTTATTAAAATATCTTCTCTTATTTGAACAATCATGCTGTGTCTTCAAATTTGTTTTTCATTGTGGTTGGCCACAATAAAACAGCTAAATGCACCCTGCCTCTGGTGCAAAGTTGCAAGAGACTACATTTGAAAAGAATGAGGAAAAGGGTAACATCAAGACTACAAGTAAAACCACCTTAGACCATTATTACTGTTTCTGGGGCTTTGATTTACTGTATTACTGTGTATCACAATGCAGGTGTTTGTATTGCTCGGCACAGAGGCATGGGCTGGGTACTTGAAAAACAAAAAAAACCCAACTCTGATTTCATCCTGTCTCATAACAGCACATACAAAATAAACCCTACCTGTGATCCAAGCTGTGCAGCTGCACTTTGCATTCAGCCAGTGCCTCGTGATTTGGTGAGCCTGGAGCACGAGCAGAGCCTCTGGGTACCATCTGCAAGCAACTGTGCAGGCACAGCCCCAGGATCCCAAAGAGCAATGATCAAGTGGAAAGAACGGGAACTAACGAAGTCTCATTTCCTTGTACGGGAGCTTCTGCGTGGATCTTTCCATTTCCAGAAGGGTTGGATTTACAGAGCAATAGTCCTTAGTTAGCAAAAGAAACTTAGGTGCTTTGAGTCCTCTCATTAGTCCTTTCCAGCAAATACAGCATCTCTCCAAAGATCCTCATCAGCTCTAAAGAGGCTGCAAAAACCAGTGAGAGGCTACAAGACAACCCATTTCTATGTCCATCACTGGAAGGAAAGCCAGTGCTAAAAATTTACTTTTCCAAAGGCTAGTCTGCAGTAAATTGAAAACACAAACCAGACTCTCATACTTTGTGTCTCTCTCTCTCGATACTACAGAACATTTTTCACTGTAGTTTGGAGTCCTTTCTAATTACGTTTCTATGAGTGAAGAAATATAATACTGGATTTCTGAACAAACACAGCCTATTCCCCATGACAATTAAAACTCTCCTGCTCGAGACCACCCTCTTGGACATAGCATTTTCACCCTAGAACAAAGTCTGTACATTGTAATAGGGGAAAAAAAAAAACAAAACAAACCCAAACCAACAATCCTGGTAAGCTATTATATGTGCTTAATGCAGTTATTAATCATGACAGGCAGCCTTGTAAAACCTGGATAGGACAGTAAAGACTGTAAAGAAAGCTATATAAAAGAGTACTGGATACGTTCCTGAAATTTGGGAGGGAGGAAATCAAGCAAAAGAAGAAACTGAGGCAACAGTAGGCACAGTTCAAGCAAGACCATCTTATTGCTAGAGGCAACAAAATTCAGCACTAATATGTATCCCAGTCATGTACCAAATATGTTGATGGCTGATATAATGACTCAAGAAACAAAGCTCAGACAGGCAACACAAAGGCAGAAGCGCACATCTATATCCCAAAGCAAACAATCATGACACAGGCAACCGATGTCAAAAAGCGTAACACTACAATATTCTTCAGCAGAGGCTTGATCCTGCAGGTCCCTGTGGAAACAGCAGCAGTCTGAACAAGCTCCGGGTGACCCGCACTGGCCAGGATCAAGCTCTTAATCGTCCTGCAACCTGGTTTAGATCCCAGCGCTGAAGTAAGAGCGGAGCGTTTGCCAGAGAAAGACACCCACACGGCAAGTTGAAGCGAGTACTTAAAGGGGATGTGTGCACACAGATCAC
Source organism: Tetrax tetrax (assembly GCA_009806455.1). Taxonomy (NCBI): domain Eukaryota; kingdom Metazoa; phylum Chordata; class Aves; order Otidiformes; family Otididae; genus Tetrax; species Tetrax tetrax. Next base: position 99,776 of record WHYT01015598.1, on the reverse strand, counting down.
CAGGTTTCTCTTCCGAGTTTCTCGAGGGCACAGAAATTGCTCCTCTGCTCAGTGAATATTGCTGCTAACCTTGCGATCACTATGACAGACTCTGATGTTATTATTAATGAAGCAGATTAACCACCTCAGCCACCCGCCTCTCTGGCTACATTGGGATGTTTTCACACAAACAAACAAAATTCCTACACAGGATGCAATTGCAGATGAAACCTGTAAAGTAAGCTATGAGGAAGACAACCCAAAGCAAACATTGGAAATTTTAAAGGCAGTATTTAAAATACCCTAGAACATCAGTGCTTGCTCACTTTTGATAGTGATAAAGATTTGCATTTGTAATCAAACAGTGGGTGGAGACTGGATAGTGTCTGTGCCGAGAAACCATTGGTGAAAACATTATCAAGAGCACTCATTCTAAAATGTTTCATTATTTCTATACGAATAAAACATGAGGGGGATGCCTCCTGCCATGCTGCAACCAAGGCTACCCTATGTTCTTCAGGGTGAAAACCATGTTTTTACAGCACTTGGATGCTTTTGCCTCTATTTCTGTTATTTGCCAATCTTTCATTAATCTTCCCTTTGTGTTTTCACTTCATATAACGTGGACTGAAACCTCTAGTAAACGCCCAAAATGTCATCGCCACCTTAGTGAAGAAATACACAGTATTTTGGGGCAGAGCCAACACTCTAACAGCCCCTGGGGCCCTATGGGAGGCATTTCCTACACCACCTCCTCTCTTTCTTCAAAGCGGCACATCAGAGGCAAAAACGAACAGAGTGCGTAGGGAAGGAAAAGACCTCTCCATCCAGCCCACAGCACGCATATAATTTTCTGTGTTTTCCTACTCCTTTACGCAGATATAGCAGAGAACCCTACAAACAAATGCCTCAAACATTATGCTTAGCACGGTGGGAGCCATACAAAAAGGAAAGGAAACAAAGCACTGCCTTGAGATAAGTGCCTCTCCTCCCACAAAGCACTTCAAGGTAAAAAGCAACCAAGCTGCTGGCTGCAAAAATCTTCGCTCCTGACTCCGGGCAAGTTACAAAGTCTGTTCTACCAGAGTGGGCTGATGTGATGGGCCAGAGGGCCAACAGGATTTCTGTCTAGATAACAAGAAGCAGCAGGCTTCAAGGTCCTAGCCTGTGGCAGCTGCAACAATATTATTGCTACAACTCAGTAGCTTCCCTCAAAGAGGGAAACTGTTGAGGCACTGCTGGGAAAATCGCTCCAATGGACGCAGGCATCCCCCGAGGGAGGAAGAGAAGGCGATCTGAGGAATCTCGGGTCCCCTGAGCCCCCATCACAGGCAGACAGATGGCTGCTCAGCTCCGGCTCCCAAACCATCTCACCTTTAAGAAACTACTCGGTCACCACACCTGCCCCTCCTCAAACTCCCAAAGGAAGACCAGCAGTCCAGACTAGACCAATGGACAAACACAAGTAAATACATCAAGGTGCAAGAGAGCAGAGCCGAGCCGAGCCTGGCAGGGCGACAGACTCTTCTGCGTGTTGCTGCAGGAGCAGCAAAGGCACAGACCTGCTACCGACAGGCATGCATGCGGCTGGGATGTACCCAAAACCACAGAGGACAAAAACCCTCCTCAAAACCCAACAAAGGATTCCGTCTATCCTCAGAAACAACATACTAAGCTAGATCAGAAGGTAGTGAAATTGAGAATAAAATTGAACTTCAACAATATACTCAATCAGATTACAACGAGGATTTTCCCAGCAAGCTGCATTTATGTCTCCCAGTACCACAAAACTCTGTTCCTCACAACAGCCACAGAGTTATATGGAGGGATGGTCAGACAAGGCTGATGCAGACCAGGACAATTGGTCTCATTCATGTAATTCCGTCCCCCACCCTCTTCTTCCAAATGTAGCATCTGGAACACCAGGTATGAGTGCAGCAGGAATAAAGCCACTGTGCTTGACAGCAATTCAGTAAACTCCTAAACACTGTAAGGTAGGTGAAAAAGGGGCGAATCAATAGTACAGACAGATGCCTCTAAAATATTATAACAATAGAGATTGACAGGAAGCAGCTCAGCCTGTGAAACAAGCAGACCACAATGGCCACGCCACCAGAAGGATGCTACCTCCAGCAGCTAACACTGAATTGTCACACTGGAATGCCAAATATTTAACGTTTCAGTGATAAAACAACACGTGTTCAGTACCATAAGCCTGTTCCTGCCCAAAGCAGCCCACAAACTCCACGCACAGAAAATACAAATTAAATGCTGACATCAGAGAAAGATTTTGTTTTGCTGAAAGAACAAAAAGCAAACAAACACTTTATTGTAAGGAACAAAATGTTGACCTCCGCAAATTTGGGAAGGCTTCAAGAAACAACATAACTGTGGGGAAAAATGTGCAGGGCAGCAGAATAAAGTGATATCTGGCCTCTAACGGCTGACTCCTGTGAGCCTACGCAGCACCACTCCCCTCCAGACTCTTCACACCTCCCTTGCCACTTCCACATGGCTCACAAAACAACAAACCCAGCACAAGTACAAGTTTCAGACTGATACATATGCTACAAGCTATCCTAAATCTCTACCAGTCGTGGATCACTGTAAATAGACAGATGGCCCCCTCCCATTTGTCAGCATCTCAAAAAAATACAAAGGAAAAGTAATTGCTGAGCTGGATTGGCTGATCATGTCACCCAACTTAAAAAAAAAAACAAACAAAAAACAAACAAAAAAAAACCCAAAAAACAACCCAACAAAAATACCACCCAAAACCAAAATAAAAAGTTCAGGGACAGAGTTCAGAATGAGTGAAAATTCATCGGTGACATACAAACTGAATTTTATGAATGTATTAAGTTTTCCATGCGGTCTCTAGGTCACACATTTTAACCACACAAATTGTTCCCTGGAACCTTCAAATGACCAACATTGTGTTTTTTCTGCTTACTAACTGCACTGCCCATGAGACAGACTGTACTCTGTAAAGTTTAAGAAAAACTCTCACAGGCTTGTGTTACTGTTATCTACAGAAAAGAACTTTTGTGAAAAAGCAATGCAAGTTTTATCAATGAAAAGTTTAAGAGTTGCAAAAAGAATATAATAAACAATTACAGCTTTTTAATGAGATTTTTCTTGGTCAGACATAACCCAGCCATTTCCAGACATGACTAAACTCCAAGATCCCCATTTCCAATTAACACATGCGTGTTACCCAATGAGCCCTTCCCCCTTAAAGCCACTCAGCATGAGATTACCGCAGAATCTGATGGTCTTTAGTAGAATACTTGGCCAAACTCCAGCTCCACCAGCCTTCATGCTTATTTTTATAGGCACAGCCTCCAGCTTTGTGCTGTGGTATGCAACCTAACACCCAAGTCCATTAAACTTTCCATCAAATACACATAAAATTGAACAACAGGTAATCAAGCTGTAGTCTGCTCTCTGTTAGGAGTAGTCTTATTGCCCTGTTTGCACCACAACATGAAACTCAGCTAGTTTTCTTGAAGGGCTTACAGTGACCGTGCCCAGGATGGTACAAGAGGACTGGCAGGGGATGTAGATCTGAACGCTCTTGCAACGGGAGCTCTTACAGACAAGATCTGGAAATTCAAAGGGGTAAATGGAGCTGGCACTAGGATCTCCAATATCAAACATTCGGCGTCAAACATAACTACCGTGAAAGAGACTAGAAAGACAAAAATTGTATTCTCTTCCAGTGGGCGAGCCCATTTATCTTGTCATCTTTGGCCACTGAGGGAAATTTAGCACTCTTCACTGATGGCTTGATCCAACTCTCACATTTACCTATCGAGATCGGCTGACACGATTATGCAATGTCTGGCCAACTTTACAGCATTTTCAAAGCTATCCGTGTTACAGGTCTCATTCCTCACAACAAACCGTTTTGAAGGTTGTAACTGCAACTCTGCTTTAAAACTAACATATGTAGCACAGACATAGCCATCAACCTACAGAAAACTGCCTAGAAACTGATGTTGAGTAAGCCCTGGTTTACTGCTATAGAAATGTTTCATTTAATTCATATGGCTTCAGTTTGCCTTAGTTTTTTAAAGTTGGATGCAACTTTTGGTAATGCCTACAATGGAGCACTGACATGAGGGGTAAACTTAACCCCAAAACTGAGCCATATAAGGACACATCCATTCCTACCGCCCTCTAAAAGGATCCTGAGAGGTCAACTCACGTAGCTCATTAGAGCTGAAGAAATCTGCAGCTTTGTTAAGCACCAACAGTAGCTCTTTAACAGTCCAATTTGGTTTCCCCAGGATAGTATGCAAACTACGGATGTTACACGGTAAAACAAACATTATGTCCAGATGTAACAAAGGCTTCATTGTGCTCATCTGAGTCTAAAAACAGAAATGCAAAGTGTAGTTTTCATGAGTGAGGTTTGGGGAGAAGAGAGTGGGTGGCAACAAGGAGAAGGGAGAGAGGAGTTTGCATTTGAAAATTAAGACGTGGTTGTTACCATCAGCACTGTTCCAACTGTTAACTCTTTTAAAAGTTTTCTAAAATTCACAACAGTGGCATTAAATTTGCAGGGCAGCAGAACTCAACTGACAGGAGATATTACTCCTTGAGTGATTTGGTAAATAAAACCATCCAGCATCACGAACTTAGTGACTTGTATACTTGGCAACAGCATGTGGCTTAGACATAAACACCTATTATTTCCACCACTGATGTAGTGAATGTTTTAATACTTGCAAAGATCTGCAACATTTTGCCTTCACAGTGTGGATTCACAAACAGTACTTGTAAGACCTTAAAAAAATAATCACATGATCAAGCAAACCTGGAGATTAAAAGTGTATACGATAGTGCAAGAAACTACAAGATTCAGAAAAAAAAAGAAAAAACCCACAGTATCAAAAATAACAAACAAAAAAATCCTTTGGATTTGGCAGCAGTTCACATTTCTCAACAGAACATGTTTAAATATCAGGCTTTCCCACCTCCAAGGCAAAGAATCCTATATTGCTAGAGAAAAGTGACACCTTCTATCACCTGCCAAAGCACCTAGTACAGCTAATTACATTGCACGTCAGTGCCAGGCACAGCTGAATCAGAAACCGCGGGAAATACACGCTTCACTGTCACTGTCTCAAAGAACTCTGTGTTTGAACACGCTTGTCAGCCAGCATGTAGTAGCTGATAAAAATAAAAGATTACCCATTTGTCATTCAAACTGATCTCTTTCAAGAAAAAGCTATCCAGTCTAAATTAAGAAGAAATACGTAACTAAATACTTTGCAATCCGTATTACTTTACATTTAAAAAAAAAAATAAAAATCTTTTAACAATTCACTCCCATCATGTGATTTATAGCAATTCTTCTTAACAGACTGCGTAGTCTAGGGCACCCTCACAGAACAGGTTTCTATCCTTAATGCTTTAAACAAAGCTTTTAAATATGACCCAAAGATAGGGCAAGGTAGTAATGTCTTCCTTCAATCCCTAGGCAAACAGCTCCTTTCCTTCTCTTCTCCTTCATATCTTCTTGAGCTCAAGTAGAATGAGATGATTCAGTATCATCCACTTTTACTATAGGTATTAGGAATAGAGAGTTAACCCTAAAACTGATGTGAAACAGCTTAATTATACACGTTAGACTGAAAAATACCCTGAATCTCAGCAGAGGCAGCCACTGCAGCTGTTGAATACGGAGGACTTGCCAGAAGCAGGATGAAAGAGCAGCAAAAGGGAGTTTGGTATCTACCTGCCTGTATCAACGTCTAAGGGTTATCAAGAGGGAACACACTACATCTTCAAGGAACAGGGAAAATTTAAGACACAAGTTTTTGGAAAGGTAACTCTCAAAGGTATCAGAAAGATTTTTTTTTTGACCATTGTGGAAGAAATCTTTTCACAAATAAAGATCAATTCGATTTCTTTTCTAACAAAGTTTTAATGGATACTGAGAGTCTTCATCTTACTTTAATTTTCTGGTTAATTTAAATTGTCAGTCCAAACTTAAGCAGCAAGTAGGTGGAGATGATACAATAGCAGATAGGTGCAACCGTGTGTTGCCTCAAGTAAATGTCTACAGAAACGGGAACAGGCATGGTTGAGTAGGAAGATTACTCCAGAAGAACGATACTGCAGACCACGAAGAGCAGAGGTAAAAAAGCACAGATTATAACTAAAGGACAGAAGCCAACAAAAAGAACACAGATCCTCCCAACACTGGAGAATGGAAAGGGAAAAGTATAATGAAACTAGGAAGGTTCAAATGCTTAGTAAAGAAGGAAAAATACAGTCACACTAAAAATTAAAAGGGGGGGAGGGCCTAGTTATAATTAAGTACAGAACACATCTATTTGATGGTAATAAGCTCCAGACACAATTACTTGCAGATCATAGCTAAACTTTGACTTAAATATTTCAGCTTTACTCTTAAAAGATTTATCTTTCACCAGCAGTCTTAGAAAGTCTCTACAACTCATTAAGTTCACACAGCCTCAGCAGCATAATAGATACAATACTGTGCACATTTTAACAAAAAAGGAACAAAGAGAGATGAAGCAGGAAATGAAAGGCTTAACTGGAATTACCATTTGCCTCTTCACTCCCAGCCTGCATGTCAACTGTCAGTTCACATCTCTCCTATTGAAACGAATATGTCCGAATATTTTGATTACTTCCACATATAGTCAAGCTCATTGTTCCTACTTTAAAGTCCAACCATTCTAATAAACATAACTTTGTTGCAAATCAAAGACAGCAGGCAACATTTAAGCTAGCCCTAGCATATTCCAAGCAGACACTGTTTCTACATCAACCTGCTCTAACATCCTGGAAGTGAATTATTTATAACTGCGACGTCCTCTGAAAACAGAAGCGTCAAAGTTCTTGCCATCATCAGTTCTGGAACTGTTTGGTATGTAGATCAGAGGTCCACTATGTTGTGCAACAGGGAAAAAGAAAAAGGAAAAATATCCCAGATGGAAAAGATCAAATGCAAACAATGCAGTACAGGAAAGACTACAGCACAAGCAAGGTTTAAAATATCCCTAATACAATAGATTACGTTCAGCCATCCAGTCTATGCGTATCCTTATAAACAAACACACATTTAAAGAATGACAACGTAGGATGTTATTTGTTAGCATATACTCACATATACTTCATTGTGATCAAAGCGTTTTTTCAGATTATTGATGAATGAATCTTCATTAAGTGGCTCTAAAAGAACCATATCTCCCACCCCTATCATGTCGTCTAAAAGTGATGTCTTGACCTCCATTTTGGCCATTTTCTCCTGCAAAGATAGACATTAAAAAAAAAAAAAAAAAAGAACAAATTTAGCTCTAAAATTATTCTAATTATTCACAGGCACTATTCATAGAATCATAGAATGGTATTCAGTAACACTACTTAAGAAATACAAGTCAAACATCCATTGCACGACACTGCTTTCAAATATTTTTTCTAAGGAACATTCTCCAGGTCATTCTATCTACACAAGTAGTCCACACAATTCCAAAACATTAACTTCTAACAGTCAACAATGCCTTCTGGTCCACTATACATTAAAAATGAAACCTCAAGAGATAGGAATGAAGATACCAGTGGCCACCACAGTTTTGGGTTTTTTTTTTATTACTTCAACACGGTGTTCAAGTGTACGCAAACTCAAGTTTTATCAAAGGCTTCATCAACATCTCCAGTGTATCAGATTAGGGTTTAAATTTGTCAATACTCTAATCTGAATTTCTTTCTCACCCATACCTGCATGCCTCCAATTTCATCAACTTTTAAATGGAAACCAACTAGGTGAACTCGTGCAGAGACAACACCCACAGTATTTTATCTTGATTCATGAACTCTACTCTAGAGTGCTTCCCATTCCAGTACAGTACTGCTCTTGGTTACATGAGGCTATCAAATTACTTCATTTCCTAACCAGACTTATTTGGATTTATTTGTAATTTTGTTGTTTACAAAAGCATTTTCTTCAGGCAGCAACAATCCAGCTGAGAAGTGGAGACTCTGCATCTATATAACTGGAGTGGTTAAAGGCAGAGGCCAGGCTTAAACAGGAAACTAAGATCAAAGAAAGTAACCAAGTCTAGTAAAGGATGTAATTCAGACAAAGAAGTCAAGGACAAGCCAAAACTCTACACCTATTTGATCCTCCCAGCCTCTTATCCTTCCAATCCAAACTCCACAGAAGATTAATGGAGCTCCTCAAGAACTCCAGGCACACAGTTACTGCTTTCACCTTTCACAAAGAGACTGAAAAATAAATGAATTAGCAGTGGTGGCTGGCAAATGGGGAACCAGAGGTGAGAGAACAACTTTGCTGACAACACAAACCAAGAACCAACTACTGCACAGCTACAGCTGCACAAAACAGGAGCTGAACCTCACCAGTCAGCTGTAACCTCTGAGTAACAAAATGCTATCACGCTGACCTTGCTCCCCCAGCACTGCAGCATATTTTAATTCTAAATATTTTTCTCATTTTTCAAAATATCTTTGAACAGCTATTAGCTTATACAACCAGCACTAACTTGCCATAAGTAGCCATCCATCAAATAACTGATTTAAAACAAGCGATGCCTTTTATCTCTTGCTTCTGTCCACAGCCACTGTGTTACTACATGCTATTTGATGTTTGAGCAGTGAGTGACATTTGAGGGACATTAGATCAAGACTTAAGTCGTGTTTGATGTTTTTCCAAATTCCACGAAGAAAAGCGCAGCTCCACAGGCAGCTAACAGAAGCAATACAACAAGATCCCCAAAACCTGAACCAAGCCTGGGAATTATTAGAAATTCACATGGAAATGCAAAAACAGTGTTGAACTGTGGTAACCAACCAAAGCTGAGTCAACTCTGCTAAACAAACAAAAGAGCATTTATTTTTAAACAAAAACACTGGACAAATATTTTTGTAGAGAAAGATACTTTTATTCTTAAAAGTTCACCTCTCTGAATCACCAAAAAATGACACAAAAACTTTTCAGAGGTATCACTTCCACTTCTGCATCCCATTAAGACAAATTCTTTACATTACCAGTCTTGTTTCAATGACCTAATTACTTCCCATACATCAACTAATGCTCAAATAATTTTTGAAGGTTGAAAAAAGAAAAAAGTCCTTCTCAAGTATGGAACTTATTAAATATCGGGTTTGTAGCCAAAAAAAAAAAAAAAAAAAAGCCAACATAAAAATCCTAATATGGGCAATTCCAACTTAAAATTTAAGTACTAAGTAGTATGCCTCATCTACCATTGTGAAATTACATACCACCTACCACACTTTATGCATCACTGCTTGGGAATTTCAAGACCAAGAGGAGCCAAACCCATCAAGAACATTCATTTATTCCCAAGCTCAGAGGCACGTTTTGCAGGAGAGGTGCGCAAAGACTACTAAAAGCTGGATCAGAAAGTTGTATACAAATATTACTTTATCAATATATTTGAAAAGTTCAATTTTACAGTCCAAGGTTCATTTTCAGCTTGTCTTTTTCCACAATGATTCAGTATTATCCTATGGTTAAAATATTTCCATTAACTTGAGAGCTAGAAAATATTACAAACATAGGTGATGAAAAAGTTGGACAATATGGCTAGACACTTTGTTTAACACTGAATTCTCAAAATCTTTGCAATATATTGCAATATATTTGCAATATTTTGCAAAATATTCATTAAAGATTATCTCATACACTGATGTATGATTCAAGAATATTCTGCCATACCAATGCCTTTAGCCCCCACTTTTGGTGGAATCCAGCAAGAATTCCTGCTCTGGTTTAGCTAACAACAAAGGAGAATCTGGCAAGCTTGTGGGATAATTTGGTTGCCTATCTGAAGTAATAAGCGGGAAAAAAACCACTGTTGAGAAAAGCCAGTGTTTAAACATACATTAAACAATTTGATTTAACTTAATTTATAATTGAATTTAGAAGAATTTAAGATATAAATATATACATTTGCACTTTGAAAATACCAAATAATAATAATTTTAAAATAGCTTTTAAAAAACCCTCAAAAATTAGCGCACTATACGGAAAAAAAACACACCAAACCCTTGCTACTTTTAGCAATATGTCACTAAGCTCAGAAACTCAGTCCAAATCCACGTCCAAGTATTTGTATTTGCCATATATTCAACGATGCCCAGCAGCTAGAAATCTTTTCCCCATCAGTGTTGGTGACCGCATGCTCAACACAATTTGGAGAACAGTACGTAAAAGTAAGCAGCTTCTACCTGCACATGTATTCATGCACGTTTAAAAACATGAGCGCTTCTCAAGAACCATTGTCAAGAACCAGAACTACAAGAGAGACCGGACCAAAACATGCTCCCAGTGCCTGAGAGATCAGTAATGACTGAAACCACAGCTGCACTGGTGAGAGCTTGCTGGCAAGCAGGAAATTAGGCTAGAGGAAAGAAGCAGAATGGGTTGTGTCCTTTAAAGCAAGGACACGTTTCGTGATTTTCAAATGAAGATTGCTGAATTGGGGAAGGTAGATGGAGGTACTGCTGTGAGGCTTTGTTTGAACTGTGCTGTAATTTCAAACTGGAAAGTCAATTAAAGATAACCTAAAAATATAAGTGGTACTCCCTTGATTTATCGAATACATTGCTTTTGTGACTGCAACATCTCCTTCTGTTGACATCAAGAAAAACAAGTGTTGTATAAAGATTACAGCTGCAAATTATTAATATAGCAACAAATCAGCTCAGCCAAAAGCCCAAAATTCTTCTAACACGTGCAGTCTGCAAACCAGATTCTTCCCCAGACATTCCCTGATCTCTCCCACACCCACTTACCAGTTGAGCCTTCGCCCAAACGTACCCTTCTTACCCTCACAGCAAACATCAGCAACACTTCAGAACATCTCCCTTCTCTCTAGTCATTGGTCAAACGTGTTCCTCCTCACTTTGGTCTCCTATCTAGGCATCAATCCAACAGATTGAGAACACTTTCAACACCTTTCTGTTCTCAGGAAATAAAATAAAAAAAAAAAAAAGATTATTCAGTAATCCTTCACAGCTTGATCTGTTTTATGTTGGACAACATGCTTGCAAGGAGAAGTGCTGGACGTGCTACGACTGTAAAATGCTTTTATCCACATGTTCCCACGTTACACAGAGCCTTTTAAAACATGGACTGTTGTATCTACTATGTACAATGCCTGGGATTGCCATCCAGCTAGGCCAGTTGATTCTAAAACTTTCCTGTCCCTCTTGGTCGCAAGGACGCCAAATTAAAAATCACACTGTTCCACAGCCATAGCAGTCCTATCACAGCCAATCTGAAACGAGAGCTAATTAAAACTATAAATAGATGATACAGAGAATAGGTGAAACCCCCAAAGCCTTCCACAATTAAGTTCACACATCCTCCAAGGGGGAAATGAAGTAATACCCTGCTATTGGTACACCGCACGGTATGGAATTGTCCAAGGTTTCCCACATCACCCTCATGCAGTAAAACAGCAACAGCTGTCAGTGGTTTCCTACACATACACATGTGTTTGCATTCGCTGCACTGGAATTATCACTGGCTGCAGAGAAGGCTTTTGTGGCATGGTAGCAAAAGAACAATTTCCCTACCATCAAAATTGTCACCATAGATGTACTCACATATGCTTCAAGCTCTGACTATTAAAAAAAAAAAAAAAAAAAAGCTTTTGGTTTCAGTACCACTGTAGAAAATAGCCACCTTTTCCTTTTGCAAGAGTTAAAAGGGACAACATGCAACATCAGTAATTCAATATCAGAGTTCAAACTGATTTCATGTTCCAGGTCTGATGCCGAGCCCCCGCCAGGCTGTAATTGTGCCTACCTACTCCGTTCCTTTTTTCTCTGTCAGGGAGCAATCAGTTCACACCGAGCAGGTACACCGACAGGGCACTGCTGCAAAAAGCAGCTAGGGGCACAGTGTCATTACCTGAACAAAACAAAACCAAAAGGAACTACAGCCATCTTCTACTGCTCATTACAAGCACAAGTACCAATTTAGCAAGAGGCAGGGTTTAAATTCATCTTGTTCTGCTGCCCAACAAACCCTACGTATCACTAGCCTCTGATGCCTAGAAGGCGTGAGTTCATTGGAAACACCCTGTGCTGCTTCACCAGGTAAGCTGAGGCAGACTGCAGCTGAACTATTAGAGTGTCCTTTTCACTCACAGCTAGATTTCCCAACATCAGCACGTATGAAAAAATGTTTATATCATCCAAAGAAAATCTTTTGCTTTCCCTCCAGATGCCCTAACCTTTCCAGTGTCTGGATGCTACAGGGATGCCTGGTGGCTGCCTGCGAGGGACACCTGCACCCTCCTGCCCAGCTGTGACTGCTCACAGATGTTGCTCTGTCACCATCAACGTGCTGAAGAAAAGAGCGTGCAGAAAACAGTGCGATGTTGCAGCCCACGATTTCTTCCTCCAACAAAACGAACTTGAGAAACCTGCCAGACAGATTGCAGGCAGGAATGTTAATAGATATCGCAAGAGCAGTAAAAGCATTCTTAAAGAATTAAAATCCTTCCTCTGACTCTCCATCTTTCCTTTTGGTTCAGCCAATGTCTGAATATCTTCCAAACTCATTTTCCACCCACAGTTGAACAAATCAGTGTTTTTCAAACTGAAAAAGCTTATAATTTGGGGGTTTTGGATTAACTAATGTTTCTCACATTTTACTTACCAAGCAAGAGCTATTATTTGAAAGCCTCATCCAACTCCTCTATTTTCTGTAGGCACTGAACATTACGCATGTGTATCAGATTCCTTTAGTAGTTAACAACAGCTCTGGTGAATTGCAAAAGTAAAATGCAGCATTACAGAGTGTATTTGTATTAGGACCGCAGGAATGTTTGCATTTAGCATCAGCTAAATGGGAACGGCTCTTTAGCAACATCAGATTAGGACAGAGCTGCATGCCAGTGACTGCAATTTAGATGACAGAAGATTTGTCCAGCAGAATTCCATAGGAGGAACGAATGCTCTTGCTGGCTCCTGCCAGCAAACACCACGCATTTAGCTACAGATTGGGCAATTTTAAGCAGCCTGTTTCTTTCTTGAAGTATTGCTGAACAAACAGCTGCAACCAATGCGAGGCAGTATCATCTTTTAGCAGTTTAACAATAGAGGCTTAACTACAGTTTAGAAAAACTGACAGTGTAACAATTAGAGGACATTATCTCCTACTGACATACACAGTGCTGAAAGTTCCTTCATTAGCAGGATTCAGGTCCGTTACAAATGCAGAGCGGAGAGGTTTGGTTGCTGTTGCTGGAGTTCTTTGGCGCTTGTTGGGGGGGGGTTATTGCTGAAATGTTTTGTTTTGTTGGGGCTTTGGGGTGGGTTCTTTATTTTTACATCAGCTTGGTTACAATCTACATTAAGCAGTAATTAGTTGCTACCAATCCCCCAAAAGTAAGAGAGACGCCTTTTTCGTGGCTCTGTTCATATCCTTCGTCACGAGAGCATGTACCACCTGTGACAGGTAAAAGGTGTTACACCGTAAAAGGTACCTCACCACAAAACCACATAACCTGAGCCATGTATGCAGAAGATACAGCACAGCTTTTTGCCCTCCTTCTCTTCCCTAAAGACTAATTCCTAAGCCTGAGGAAAGGAGTGAGGGGCTGTGTCTGCATTTCTCTAAGGCCACTTTCTGCTGCTTCTGCAACCTAGTTCGAATAATATTAGCATGGATGTTACCCACTGTAAGAGACCATGGGGTATATCTGTTCTACTATTTCTACTTTATTCTCCCAGCAGTACAGGTTTACAAATTACTCCTAATAATTATTTTGCAACCACAACACAGTAACTGCCACCAGTAATTGCACTCAGGCGCTGATCTGTTTGCTAAGTCAACTTGCAGCTTTGCTTCACCTCATCAGGATTGGTCATACAGTCACGCTAGGTTTTGGGGAAAACATTTGGGTCCTTCAGCATTGCTAGGGCACCCTTCTTCAGCACCTGCTAACATACAGTCTTAAAACAATCAAAGGATGTTTGGTGCCCCATTTTTTTTACCCTGCAAAAGTTCCTTTACAATTTAGATTATATTGACAGGCTTCAAAGATTATAAGTGTGGAGTAGCCTTTTCTGTAAATGGTTATTCTGGAGCTGGAATTTTTTTTTTCTTTTTCCCTTTTTTTTTTTTTTTTTCCAAACTACTTCTGCTTAATGAGGAGAACACCTTAGGTATTTTCAATGCATCTGGAAATAGGTCTTCACTAATAAGGTTGTTCCCAGTCCAAAATTCTGGTTATATTCCCACTGACTTCAGCAGAAACAAGATCCTGGTGGTTTCTTACATTTAGGCTTTTCTTAGTCATTGTCTAACCATGGAGTTTTATAATCATTCCAGGTCCACATCTACAGAAAAGGATACAATACTCAGCAATAAAGGGAGTCTCTTTTTGGCACATAGTTTCCTAAGATTCTCTTGAATCTTTTTGAAAACAAGGAGCAAAACATGACAGAAAAAACAGAAGTTGTCAAAGGTCCTGCTATCTTCCCCTAGAGACTAGATTTCAGACTTTGTTCTTCAGACAACATGATTTTTTTTTTTAAATTGTCAGTACAGAACACGAACACAAAGAAAAAGTCCTCATTCTTTAAAAAAAAAAAACAAACCTACAAAAATCAGCTTTTACTATTGCATATCTGAAGCAGGGGTACCCGCAGATAAACTGATTATCTTCATCTTCCAAGCTGCCGCTTAAAGATTTCTGCCAATTTTTTGGGATCCTGCCCAATCCAAAGGTTATGTTTGCATAGCTGATGCAGAACAGGGGCACAAAAACCAAGGTAGCACTTATTTATTTTGTGGGATCTTCTTTGTTTGTTGTATGTCACAGCTTGCCACCACACCAGAGCTCACATTCAGAAGCAGCAGATCCTCACAAAATACTACTTACAAACAACCAGCCCTCACAAAGTTAAAACATTTCTTTCAACTGATGTTTCACTCCTTTGGGAGTCATCCAGCAATCAATCGTAATCTAGATCTTTCATTTATACTTCTATTATAACAGGGTTTTTACTTTCCCTTCCTCATAAGCACTGCGGCAGAGAGCAAGCCTTGCTTTCCTCCAGTCAGCACATGAACCACACATCCCTCACGGGCAAAAGAAATCTACCCATGGTGGGGCAACTGGAGTAAATACCAACTGATATCATGTCAGCAAGGTGGGTGTTAAAAGATGTCTTAATACTACAAGGTTAAAATACCAGAGTACACGCTGATCTTCTCAAATGCTTGTGTGCATTACCTGCTAAGCAGTGGGTGGTAAGCCTTGAAGATATGCAGAATATGAAATAACAGAACAGGTAACGCCGCAGCTTCACTCAGCTGCCAACAGCAGAAGGAAAAGGATCCACAGAAAGCCATCACGGTAGTCACTGGACCAGACTTAAAACTGGGCACCAACAAACACAAGGCTAATCAGGAGCTTCAGGAAACCCAGATCCCAGAAGAAGCCTTGGTGCCCTATCTACCTACCACCAAGCCACACACGACAACTGAGCGTACCTACAACTCCAAGAGCAGCTAGGAGACACCATCGCACTCACAGAGCAATGGCCAAGTTTCCATGCACTTATATTCTCTTCCAAGCAGTAAAAGTCCAGGTAAAGCTAAAACTTGCACGGTTGAAAGCCCTGTGTATTTCCACACCATTCAATTTCCTTTCCTATTTAAAACAGAAGGAAAAGAAGTCACCTGAAAACCATCCCAGAGACCTTATTCTTGGCTGTTGCAATTTCCCCCTCCTGGAAACCTCACCTGATGGGCTCCTTGTAATACTTGTAAATACTACGTGGAATGGCTTTACCCTAGTATTTTATCAAAATAAGATAAATCATGCTAGTTGTCCACGCCTTGGTCTATCTACTCTTTCATGCGTGTCTAATGTTGAATTTCATTGAAAGGACAGAGAAGTAAAGGACAACACAATAACAAATTCTCCACGCGTCTGCAAAAGCAGGCAGGAGAGGAGATCTGAGCATAAGCGTTCTATCCCAGGGACGGGCTGCAAGCAGGACAAACACCTTATTAAGTACCACAGAGCCACTGCAAAAGAATCGCCTCACATAATTCCCTAGCCGCAGAAAAGCTTCAAATGGAAATTATTCCTTCTTTGCAAGTCAATCCGTCACAAGTGAAAAACCTGCAGGAAGTCAGCCTTGATTAGCCCCATTTCTCCCAGGACCAGCTGCCAAGGTAACAGAACAGTGCAAGGTTCCACCCTGCAATTCGCCGTCACTGTCTATTCTGCGCATTAATTTCTCTTCAGCAAAACATTGCTATTTTAAATGAAAAGCAGGGAGGGAGGAGAAAATAAAAAAAAAAAAAATTAGATGCAAGTGTTGCAGGAAAAGGAAGCAGTATTTGCCCAAATCCAAGCTAAAAAAGCTTTTAATGGCAGAGACAATGGGAACAGTTCAAGACGCTGCATTTCAACGTGCAGTACACTCTTGTCCAGATGTCCGTCAGACAGTGTTTTTATTAACATCTAGCATGATAAACAAACGCATTTCCACACGAAATGTAACACTTTGCAGATTTAGGGAGGAATACCTTCCTAAAACATCAACAGAAAGCACCTCTCTCCCACAGAAGGAAAAGAGTCAATTTCACAGCAGACCAACTCAACACATACTCACAGGTACTGAGTTTTCCCTTGCATTCGTTTGGTGAGAACTATCATCCGGCAGTTTTAAGAAGCAAAAAGATCTATTCACATGAGATACAGGCAAGTTTCCCCTGTGTCAGAAATACGTTACGAGGAGCTCCAGCTTTACCTTTGCTTGCCAAAAGATTTTCCAGGGTTCCTCCTGGAGTGAACTTTGTTTTAACACAGCCTTGTGCTCTTTGATCACTGAAGGTAATCTCCAGAGACCTTTTAACTCCCGCAGCCTGTCAGTCTGTGAACTGAACAATGGCAATAGTAGCTGTATCTGTTCTGCACATTCAACACTGGTGCCAAAACCACTGTATCATACAATCATGACTACTATACTGCACTACTCCAGAGCGCGATTTTTCAGCCTTCTAATGTTTCATGAGAAATAGTTCCAACAGCGTGCCTAATTTCTAACCTAAATTTATTCATGGTCAGCTAATATCTCCACTACTTCTTTCATGTACAAATGCTATAGGGCTTTTCTTTTGTTTTTAAATTTAAATGTGTTTTCTCCCCTCCCAGGAAAATATTTAGAGAGGATCATCTCACGGTCCTCACTCTAAATAAAACACATCCAGCATTGCTCATTTTCCTCTCAGTGGCTTCCCCCATCTCCACGACCACCCCAACAGCCCTTTTCTGCTCCCACTCCCATTTGAGCCCATCTTTGCTGAGCAGAGTTAACCAAAGCTGTACAGAGGATTCTTGGTACGTGGATTTGTCACCACGACCAGCAATATTCCTTCAGAGAGAGAGGGATTCATTTTCACTCCTTCCACTACTCTTTTCCTTCTCCAAAGTTTCACCTGGAATCAGCAATTCCGTAGCTTACTAAGCTTGACTGCTCTGTCAGCCACAGACCTGCTCTCACACGTCAAAACTAGGAAGGGTCTCCAGACCAACCAATTGGTTACTGGTTTAGCTGTATGTTTAATTTGTTTAGTTTGTAAGTTTAATTGCTCCCAAAAATGCCTTTCAACCCCTACCATCATCTTCCTTCTGACCTCTCTCCAAGCCCCTGTTGATGAAAATGTAGAGCACCTGGTATTCCTGCCGCAAGTTAGACATTCCAGGTATCCCTTCTGTCATGTGGGATAAGCATGAGCTCCACTAGGAAAAGCTTTTTTTTCTCCACCCTCAAACATGAAGCTCTAGCAAAGCTACTTGGCAGATGGTTAACTGGTCCCCAGAGTCCCAGAAGAAATGGTACCTCTTCACCTCTCAGCCAGTGTCACCAGGACCTCTCCATTAAGCTGCTTATTTGCTTCTGCAGAGGAACAACAAAGAGGATTCACACCAACTTCACTTCCTTCAACAGCTCTCCTAAACTAACTTCTCATTACAGTGCCATCTCATTACAGTGCCATCCATTTAAGGACACCTCTTTGATCTAAAAGGACACCCTTACCTGTCCTACAAATTGTTTTAACAAAAAGGCATTAAAATACAGAGAGCAAGCACAACTTCCTTTGTTCATGCTTTCCCAAGATACAAAATTCAATACCCAGTGGCTTCCTTGTTTCATTTCTAAGGTGCAGGTTTTCAAAGGTCAGTGGAAAAGTTAAAGCACAGTATCAGGACATTACATATACTCCACTGTACATAAAAACTGGTCACCTTAAGGCCAAGCCTTTACCAAGATATTCAAACACGAGTGTGCTCTTACAAGACATGCGGAAGAACACACTCCATAAAAAAAAAAAAGCGCAGACTTTGTATAAAAGAGTAGAAATGTTTCAGGCTATGATTGTTCTGTACCTGTTTTCCTTTCCATTGCAGTAAGCCTTGGAGTTTAATTGTTCTTATTCCTAATTCAAAGTACCCTCAGTAGCACGTTAGAGCATACAAACTATGAAAATTGTGGAAAATTACAGGAAAAGGAGCAGAGACAGAAAAGCAAGAGAGCTTGCATACAGAGCATATTTGTGGGCCCAGGAAACTTGTACCAATGCTGACCAGGCTGTGGTCACAGACTTTTAAAAACTACTTTCTGCTGACAGTAGGGAAAAATGAGTCTCCCCTTGTTGCCTGTATTTAGAAAATAAAGAAATCTACAGCAAGTAAATCTGACAGTACAGTACCCACCAACCCTTCTCTTACTCAGCACCTACTCCTCATAATTATCTCCTCTTTCGCCTTCCTATATGCTTTTTCTTTCTCCCTGATGTCTTTGTTTTTCATGGTCACCTTGCCCAACAGCATGAGGATTTCTGCTAATGCAAGACTCTCGTAAGGCCTGCTGCTTCTACAAGAGAGGGAGAGCAAGGCAAAGTTTATGAACATAATTAGTGCACCCACATCAAAGCAATTCAGGGGCAGCACCACACAAAGTCAGGGACAAAGAAATTACCTAAAGCCCAAGATACACCCGCTCCCCACCCTGCAAAGGAGAAAATCTTTGCGACAGTAAGTGCTTCTCACCCTCACTCCTTCAGACTCTGGATATTTGGATTCCTTATCTTGAGCCCTCAGCTTGTTTGCTGAAATGTTAAATCTGGCTGCTTAGGCTAGAGGCCACCTCTTTCATCTCAAAGGCTGAGCATTAGTGTGCACGTACATGTGTGTGTGTGTGTTTTCCACCAGCGAGAAAGGATGCTGCTGTTGCCTCTGGGGTCCATTACTCCTGCTATGCTGTGCACAGAATAATTCCCCAACCAGCTGGCACCTGAGCAGGGGACTTGATAGCGTTTCAGAGATGAACACAACTTATTTTCAAACTTCAGTCTCTCTCGTTGAAACACTTTCATCACGACAGTGACCTTGCTAGCAGAATTCAAATATATCAAGAAATGGACACAAGTTTGCTTGCTGATGCTACATGAGAAATTTCCCAGTAACAAGGAGTTGGGAGAGACAAAAAGATTAAATGTCTGCGTGGTTTTGTCCAAAAGCTATGTCACTACCTCTTCACATGCAAAACAACTATTCTGATGGTTCTAGCCCCGTGGCATTAGTCTAAAACCTTGAGTCCGCAAGCAACTCCAAAGACTCTACAGTTACTTAAACAAAGTTAAGAAAAAAGGTGAGATAAACTGCTTGGTTTTACAAGTTTTTTCAAACACAGAGCAAAGAATCAAAACTGGCAGGAGTCACTGAAAATGGTCATGCATACCACAAAAGCACATTCCAGCTCTGCAGAAAGAAGAGCCCGTCACAGGCCTGGCTGGTCCCTGAGGATCAAGTCACACATTTCAGTTACCCACCTCCCAGGCACAGGATACGATTTCAACAAGCATGATATGCCAGTGGCTTCAGGAGGATGAGGGGCAGGTATCAGAGCTAACTAAAGAAGTAGGGGGCACTTGGTTAGAGAAAAGACAGTTTGGCAGGAGATAAAAGGCAAATGTGATGAGGAAGTGTGGAAAAGTTAACATCGCTACTGAGGTATGGAAGCTGGGAACCCCAGACAGGGTCACAGAAAGTCTTCCTTTATTTGCTTAGTGAGCAGAGGTATTTCTCCTATTTAAAGAGAGAAACATCTACTATACTACTTTTATATATTTTTATATATTGTGAAAGGACATGGAAAAGTTTTGAGAACCTCACCTTCCTCTTCCCTCATCATTTTCCCCCAAGATGGTGCTTAAGTTCAATGTCAAAAGAGACAAGATCCTTGTTCAGACACCGAAATCTGGAGTCATACAAACTAAAAGTGCAAAGCTTTCACTATCTACAAGCAAAGTGGGGCACAACTGCAATGGGTGAATGTTTTGAGACTAATGCTCAAACCCACCAGGAAAGATTCACAAAAAGACCTTGCGGCAGTTCCAGTATCCTCTTTAACAGCTACTTCACTGCGCACGACAGAGTTGCAGGCTTTCCATCATCCCATCAGCACAAAATAAAAATAATTTATCTTTTTTTTTTTCTTCATTCTAGGAATTGCAAAACGAAAGAAAATTAATGTTATCCTTTACTGCTTCTTTATGACAAAGCATGCCTTGATGTTAGTTTATACATCAGAAATCAAGCTCTGGCTTCCTTCTTTTTGGAGGATATGAATGGAGAGGTTACATAAGGGTGTAATAGGAGCTGTTACTTCCTTTCCCAGTTGAAGAGAAAAAGCTGTGGATCAGGTTACAGACTCAAGGGCCGGTCATCACTACTGCAGCTTTCCTAAATTTTTTGCAAGTAGTCCCCCACCAAACAGGAGAAGCTACTTAGAAGGCTCTGAGAATTTAAAAGACTAAGTACATAGCTACCCGAGGGGAAAAAAAAAAAAACCTCTATTTTTGTCTTTCATCAGCCTCAGGAAATTCCCCAAGCTTGACGCGTACAATCACTCAAGTCACCATTTTCCATTTCAGTTTGTTCTTCATTAGCAGAATAAAAAGGATGAATAAAATGAGGTAAAATTTATAGGACGGTCTGACACATGAGCTGCACTAAATAAGCTCAGCACACTGACAGAGCGCTTAACTTTGACAGGTAAGTTAGCATTTGTCCCGGCCCTGACCACCCAGGACAAGCAAAAGGAGGAAACAGTGTCCAGATTGGCCTACACAAGCACTAAGCTGTTCTCCAAACCATCCCACTTGTGGTTTTTTCACTTTCCTCTCCGATTCCCAAGGCACTGCTATTGCTACTGCCGAAGGAAGATGAGATAAGACTCCAACAGGAGGAATTTCTGTTCACACAGAGCTCTGAGAAACCGGATGATCTCAGAGAATCATGTGAAGCAAGTCCATGACACTTCCATGAGGCAGAGTATCTCCAGTACGTTGCCAGCAGTTTCTTAATAGCGCACAGTGGGAAAAATTAATGGCTTTGCTTATGTTTCCAATTTCTCTCTCCCACTTCCTCCTCTCATTTGCCAGACTCTATTTTCCCTTCCCCCAAAAAGCACTAGTAGGCTTGCAATGTACATTTGCCCTTTTAAAGGGAATTACATCAAGTCTTGCACAAAGTTGGAAAGGGCTAAGACACATCGCTAAATTAAACTACCGTCCCCTAGCACTGTTTCCTCTTGGAGTTACTCCCCACAGATGTGATTTAACAAGGTCTCTTACAAAACAAGGAAAGAAAAAAAAGGCAATTTTCTGTGATCTAAGATGCTTTCACGAGTTCTTTCACCTTCGCCTTGTGGAGCACTCAATTTGTTTTGTGGTGCCCATATGGTGCCAGAAACTTTTAAGATGTCCATCAAACATGCCACCTAACACCACATTGGTGCTTTCAGAAACATCTTCTTCCCTAAGGACAGGGGGGAGCTTGCAGTAACCTAATACACCAGTAATTGCTACAGGATGGTAAACACCAACATGAGCGGTGATCACTGTATGCTACCCTGGGAATAACGGGAATGCTCCAACTATTACACCTTCACACAGAATCAAGCCAGAGGCAGCAGCATTGCATGGAGCACTAAATTAAAGACATTCTTAAACTTGGGCCTGGGACGACTGGAAATAAAAACACAGGAAGAGAACAACGGCATTACCTTTAACATGCTTAAAAGCGGCCAAGCACTGAACTCTACTTTAACAGATGGGTTGGACTATTTCTGTTCCTAACACTGCGCGCCTTTGGGGAAAGCCTTGTTTTTGACACAGGGCTTGACAAAGTGATGATTCATCCAGGGAAGGATGGGCAGCTTGTTGCCAGCCTTAATTCACAATCAACAATAGGACAGCCAGATATGGGAAACTCATGATTCAACACAAAAATTGCAGAGTCAGCCATTTTACCTGACGTTTAAATTTTCCAGTGGTAATTTCTAATCTGGATATATTTTAAATAGTTTCTCCAACGTACATTTTAAGAGTAGCTAGCTTTTATTTCCTTACTGGTAAGTTTGTCCTTTAGGACAGCTATCCTGCTTAAACACATAGCAACTGACGTAATCTGACCATCTGAAATGCCAAAGGTTTAAATTACTCAAAAAAGCAAATAGCATGCACACACACAGACGGACGTGCACTCAGGTACCGTGGGCAAGGAAAGAGAGTGCTGCACCTACGCGCTTCGCCTGCCAGGATGGCCATGGTTTGGCAGGGGGGGTCTGGCCACTCTGAGGAACAAAGGGATGCCCTTCCCGACAGACAGCAACGGCAGCAGATGTCCCACACCGAATCCTGACAGCCTCGGAAGGCGCAGTCAGACGGTCTCAGCTGGGAGGTTACGCCAAGCCATCCTCGCAGGCAAGCTCTTTGGGACAACGACCCTGTCCTGGAAAGTCCTTCCCTAAGGCTCTTCTCCAAAAGTTACTCAACTTTAAAGGAAATTTACTTATCATCCCGTTCGGAGTTACCGACACTCTTCCCACAGCTCTCCCATCGCCGAGCCCGCTCTTTTGAATGAAGCGAAGCCGCGCACACGCGGTAATTATTTGAGACAAGAAGAAACAGATGCCACGCTCTCTTTCCAGAAAAAGCACACACACACACGTTCTTGCTCCACGGGTAAGATCCGGACCCTCACTGCGTGTGTGCACACCAGCATTCCGAATGCCTGAACTAAGCTGCCTAAAGCCTACAACCACCCACCGGATGCTAACGAGAGCCACAGCGCCCATAAACCGTCCCGAAGCCGCAGTTTTGCCCCGGGAAAGGACGCC
>WHYT01015598.1:43546-71326 GCA_009806455.1 Tetrax tetrax | reverse complement strand
CCATTAAAAATAAAAAAAAACAAAAAAAAAAAAAAAAAAGAAAATGAAAAATACCAGAAAGCCAGGAGAACCTTCTGATCTGTCACCCTGTAATTCTGCAAACATGGAACATATTAAAAGAGCTTAAAGAAGAATTTGCTAAGAGGTAACGCTTGCAATTTCAGACTTCCTAAATAATAGACCCCTACACGCCCAAAGGATTGTACTGTTGATGTTATGGAACAGAAGGTCCCATTTTTCCTAGTATAACAAATTAATCTTTCCTTTCTCTGAAAAAGAAACATTTTGGAGATACAGCTGCATGCGTCCCTTCACAAACATCCCCTCAAGCAAATCATAAAAAGTGTATTTAAGGGAGGGAAAGACCCAGCATCCTGTGAGATTCAAAAGTTCACATCAGAGCAGTCTTCACATTAAGTGGCAAGGGAAACATCTTCCCTTTGAAACCTAGGAAGCATTAGGGAGAAGGGTCTCTTTGTGCCCCGAAAGACAAACATCACCAGTAAAGTATGCATGCTGTGATCTCTGTGCATACAGGGATATACAACCTGAAAATCGTTGCAGCAGGGTAATTGTGGATATTCTTTCCTCATTTTACATACTTCTCACAGAACTCTTTGATTTTGTAATGTATAAGTTTTGTGGATTCCCAAGCACAATATGTGATGTGTTAAAGAGTTGCACTTATACTGAGATTTGTGACCACATGCAACATCTGTTTGTGAGCATCCTCTTTCCTACAAGCCATGTGAACATAGCAATGACATGTTCTTGTCCTTCGTATGGTCCTCCGTTATCAAGGACTCTTCTTAGAAGGAAAACTTGTACTTGGATTATGGATATTGGACTACAACTATTCTTGCAAACAAAAATCATCCAACACAAAGGTATTGTAATTGAACTGTACGTATATGCAAACTTATTTTCAGAATAGACCCAAGTATATTACAATAATAAATCCTGCATGTCACATATTGAGGCTTAACAAGTTGCTGCAGACTGGGAATGACCGTTCCTGTGTAGTAGTATGAGGAGTTATGCTTTTTGATTATTTTCCCCACTATTTAAAACTGGTCCGCAATTTACACTAGAATTTGAAAAATGACAGCCCACTTCTTACAAAAGTAACTGACAGAAGATGGTGTTAGAAAGAGGTTGCACCATTTAAGCCAACAGAAGTTTAAAAGAGAATGACCTGGGTCTTTAATAGGAGACTATGAAATCTTAACAAGACCTTATAAAAGGTCTCATCACAAATACTAATACTGAACAGTGTACATGTAGCTATATACGAATAAGTTATTTTGCATACATTTCCTTTAATTATGCATGATTTTGTCACCTTTGTGATTTATTTCCTTAAAGAGTTTAATTGGGAACTGACTATACAAGTTTTGGACTGTGGACTCAAAACCTTTTTGACTCCAAGCAAAAGTGCAGACAGCTGGACAATTCAGCCAAGCTTTTTGCTGGCTATCCACCAGTCTATGAATGGTAGCAACAATGAAAGCAGTATAAATAACAGAGAAGTGCAGCATGGAAAAAAAATGGCTAAAGAGCTCAGAAATAAGATATTTCTGTAAGTTCTATCTTAATAATTTTGTAAGCCTGAGCACCTTCCACTTCCCCTGCTAGCTGAAGAAAAGAGATCAACTTATCTAGGGCACATAAGGACAATTTTTTCTTCTATCTTAATTGCAAGAAAAGCCTGTGGAAGGTAACCCAACTGGGATGGAAGTGACTGGGCATGCCAGACAGACGTTGCCAGCACCAGAGTTCTTCCTGTGTCCCCCAAATGTTAACTACTCACTGGAGATTATGCACCTCTTATATGTAGGAAAATAGCAATTTCTTTGTTCTCCAGCTTTATTTCAACAAAGTGAACTCTTCAGGAGTACAAATTTTTGCCAAGAAGCAGCAAATTAGTAACATATGTATACGGTGTGTTTCTGCTTCCCTCATAGGTGAATGCAGTGTTTGTAAGAGGTGCTATTTGCAGCCTTCTTGAAGCAAGGATCTGCAATCCAGCCCCAGCTACACCAGTGTGAACCAACTGCAATCCTACTGGAAGAAGCAAGGCAACAGTGATGTAACTGATGCCTCAGCCAAACTTTTAACTCCGTCCAAATAGAAACAGAGTGAACACATCAGTGCAACTTCCCCCTACACTGCCCTATTAACTCCTCATCAATGCAGTTATTCAAGCTATTCCACTACCTGTTTGAACACAAGAATATACTTTACTAAATGTCACCAGATTAATCATTCATCTGTCAAAATGTAACTTACACGAGCACTTCCAGCATTCACTGATTGTGTGTGATTTAGCTATTCTCTGTCATTCTTATTCCTTGCAATATACAAATTCTCATTTTTACACAAATAAAATGTACATATTATAACAAAAATCTACACATTCGTGGTGTTTGGTCCTATGCATGTGTTGTCCTACAATATGTAGTACAAACCATTTGTTTTGTAGATCTCATCAACAGAGGCTCAGTCTGTCTTCTCTTCAAAACATCCACTTTGTTATTTCATATTCACTCATTTAGAAACACTCTCATTGTGCGAATAATAAACCTCCCTTATCTCCAGTGGTGGTTTAACTCAAAAGCCCCTGCTACTTTTTGAAGGACCGCAGCCAGTGAAGTGTGCAAACCATGTTCATGTTTAAGTACTATTCCTAAATGCGTGGTTATTTGAAGCAAAAGAGCTGGGCTGTACTAAGCTTTGAATACTGAAAATGCACTCTGTAAAATCCATAATAACTGCTTAACGAAGATAACTATTTTTGTGCCTCAGATGCACAGGCTTGGGGCTGACCATCCCACAACTCCTGGGTATTGTGGCAACTTATAATGTGAGGTAAAAAAAGGTAACGACAAAAGGATGTAAATTAAAACCCTGTGCCAAGCCTTTTTGGCGGTATTACCCAGCAGACCACAACAGGTCTGAGGGTCACATTTCATGTGCATAAAGAGATATTTCTCGCTTTATCAAACAAGCAGGCTGGCTACTTGCTTTAGACAGCCCTGAACAAATATTAATTAAAACCGTCTGTAGGACACGTTATCTCTGAAGTAACTAAAGATGTTCCATTGACTTTGGACTAAATTACCCAACAGCTTCCACATAGAAAAAGCACGCTCATAAAAGAAACTGATTTACTGCTTTAATATAACATGCAACTAGAAAGGGCTCACACATGACCCTATGGTTTCTATAATTAGAAAAGCACAACTGAGAGAAAAAAAATAGCTAGAAAGCTGCTGTTTCATCTGTGTAATTTGTCTCTAAGCTCTGGAAGCACCTGCTTAAGGGATGAATTACTCTTTTTGCCTTAAAAAATTGATGAGAGAATGGTCCCAAAAGAAGGTTAAAAAGGAGCCTTTTCTCCAGCACATCACCCATCCCAGGAGCCAGTGGAAGTTGGACTCATTGTACTTAGTAGAGCACAAGGATTGTTCCTTATAAATACTGGGAAGCAGATGAGGGAAAAAGGTGCCTCCAGCTCCTCTACATCTCATTTGGTTCTTACATCTGTATAAAAAGAATGAGAAGAACCCAGGCTGGTCAATGTTACCTGCTGTACTGCCTCTTATTTCTAGCAGTTACAGGAGGGACAATGCCACAAAAACTTTCACTATGGGATGCACGATGAGAATTACCGCACTATAGAGCGAATCATTTTGTGTAATGGTTTAGCATCGTGCGAAGCGTGCTGTCAGTCAACGATGTGTTGACAAGGCCACAGAACTGAGCAGGCTGTTGAAACACAAGACAACAAGCAACGTGAAAAGGCAAGAGAAGCAGATACTGAGGGTACGCACGCTATTTAAGCCCTTGAAAAGAACACTCGCCGTGAGGGAGTTTCTGTGATCTGATGAAAGGAGGGATAAAATGCATTTGCTGTGGTGCAAGAATTGGGGCTGGTAACTCTTATCAAGATAGCATACCAGAAAAGATAGAAAAGTCTCCAAAAGGCTGGATTCTTTATTGCAAACAAAGCTGGTAGACTTCAAGTAAAACTATGTAGGCTATAATGAATGCTTTTGACTGTAGGGAGAAAAATGAATGGCTTGAGTCCAGGAACTGTCTCTGCCTACATACTAGGTCTGTAGGAGATCCTTATTCAGCATATTTCCTACAAAGGACATTAAATTACATTTTCTTGTTTAAAGAACAGATAACTTTCTCTGTGTCAGAAATTCAAGCAGACATGGGTTCAGAGGAATGAATGAGCGCTGAAGAGACCCCTGCACATTTCATACAAACACTCATGAACTGTTGCCACTTCAACATCTCAAAGCTCATGAGGAAAATACGTTGTGGTTTTTTTTTCAGAGCAGAGACTAGGATATCAACCCTGATTAGTCTGCAGTTGCTTACCTCCTGACAGTGCAGTTTGAGAGGCTTGAGGCCTTAATCATGCTCAGAGGTAAGGAAGGATTTCTTTCAAAGGCTATCAATGTTAATGAACAACTGGGTCTTGTTTAAACATCCAGGCTGTGATATTGGCAAGTATCTCAGTTTATCATGTCCTCAATTTTTGAAGAGCCAGGTTTTATTTGCTAAGCACTGATCAGGCCAAAAGGAATGAGCTTACCCTGAATGGTGGCGGCTGAACTTGAAGTCTGGACTTTAGATAGCAAAACATTCAGGATTTGATGCAATTTTGCCTCAGCCACCTACACTGAGTTTCATGCTGTCCTTGTAAACTCACAGACTAAAGGAAACTGTCCTGGAGCCTTACTGGAAAACAGAAAGGTACATTCTCACTCTGAGAGACCTTTATTTCGTGCTTCTGTATCTAAAAACTAAAAAGAGATGCTGAATCTTTGTGCCAAAGGTAACAGTACAAACACAACTAATCTTACCTATGGCTTTGCTATTCTTTGTGCATGTTAGGAGCAGAGGATTCCAAATTAAAAGCCATACTGAAAGTCAGAAACTAAATATCACATCAGTTTAAAAACAAACCCTTCAGAAAACTAGTCTCTTCACCTCATTTAAGAGATTAATTTATTATAGTTCATTTTATTTTTTGATTGTTTTGTTATTGGTTTTTGATTATGCCAGTAGTCTACAGCTGCAAAAACCATACAGGTGTTTAATTTAAAATAAAAAGGCTTTTGTGGAATTTTTTTAATCATGAAACAGTTTCTAGTAATACTAGATTTTTATGAAGTCTTTTGAACTCATACTTTTCATATATAGTGGTTCAGAACATACAGTTAAATATCCTTGGTGGAATTAGAACAGCCTTGCATAATTATGAATCTACCAAAACAAAGCTTTTCAAATGCTTACTCACTGATCTGTTCTGTTGTCCTATTGCACAACAGCTTCTCATTAATTTATTAATCATGGACATATCACTGTTGAAACATTCAATATGTTACACTAGGGCTTCCCACTCCTTCCTCTGCTCTGGCTCACTCAGCATCTGTATTATTTACTTTTTCAGTAATACTGCAGTTTTGTCTTTGCAGTTTTTGAAGAAAAAAGTTGCCACAGAAAGATGTGCATAGAAGGGGGTAGGGAATACCAATTAATATGTTCAACCACCTGCAGAAACAAAAGCCTATCCTCTGCAAGCAAGATTCAACTGATTAAGGGGCAATTGCACTTTTACTTGCTAGTAATATTCAGTTAGTCCTCTACATCCTTTCCAACCGGAGTGGAAGAAGAGTCAAAGCTATTTACATAAAGATGTGATGGAAATGTCACTGTCAACATAATCATCCCTTGTCCACATTACATGGATATTTGAAAACAGATGCCCATTTCAGGGATTTTTGTTGGAATAATTTTATCTCTGTACTTAAGAAAAAGCACATAGCAAGACAAGCTTCCTAAAGCCCAAGCACAGACTAGGATCATGCCACTGCTTTACAGAGGGTTAAATTCACTGTCATACTGATATCTAACACAAGAACACCCAATTATCACTTAAATACCAAATTTTTCCTTCAGAACACACAGCTTGCCTGTCTTCATTAGCAGAAGATGATGACATAGCTGAGGAAACTGCTCCCCTCAACTGCTGTTTTCCCAAAGGATTCACAGAAATATAAGCTGAATAAGAGAAAGGAAAAGAGAAACAGTCTGCCCCTAGATGCCAGCTGACCTTTTAAACTTAGGAGAATACCTATCAGCTACAGCAGCTGGAACCCACAGATGGGAGCCCCCAGACTGCCTCTGAACCACTTTTGATATGGCCAATGGCATAGTCATGGCAGAAGGGAGCGTAACAAGGACTGCCTGCATGAGCTGAAGTCATTATTTAGTCTTCACTGCAGGCATTCCCTTAGAGTTGCTGGCTTAAGCCATAATCACTAATTTAATTTAATATTAAGTAATTTTTAATTTTAACTAGAGAGACCATGCATACGTATAGTCTTGTCTTTAAAAAAAAAAAAAAAAAAAAGCCAATCACTCATCTTAGACTTCACATTTTTCCAGTTGGTGCTTACAGAGTAAACAAAAAAGAGAAATCCTGCTCATCTGCTTGTGTCCTCCCAGTATCTGTCTTAAGAACTCCTGAGCAGCACCTCCTGTCCCCCCTGCCTTTCCCTTGTTAACCAGTTAGCTATAGCTGATTTCAAACGTAAGAGTAATCTATGGTAATTTATTTTATTTTCACGAGGAATATTGTTAAATATTGTTTCATTCTCTTTCTTCAGTGTACTCTTCCTAAAAAAAAGAAGCAAGCATTACATATTCCAGCTCCACAGGATGCAAAACATAGACTTCTCCTGAGCAAACAGAATAAGTTACTCAGTATAATAACTACAAAGACAAGAATAAGATTACAAGAAAGCATCCTCTACAGCTGTAAACACTAGCTGCAAAGCTTGATATTCACCACTATAATATTATCATGCTGGGCCCATTCTGATCCCTTCTCTTCCAATTGCTAAAGCAAGCAGAATTTTTTTTCTTTATTACGGAACTCGTGTGTATCATTTTTGCAGAGAGGAAGGGATATGTGTTGATAAATGGGTCTGAAAGCCAATCAAAACTAACACTGGATCATGCACCTCTTGTTTTAAGGTTTGACACCCCCCACTCCAAAAAAAAAGGAAAAAACCAGAAGTGAATAGCCTGTGGAGTTTCTGCTTTGGCAGAACTAGAGCAAGGCAATAGCGAAACACATTGCTACTGGCATCCAGTCTCGGAAATTTCAAGCCAGCAAAATCATAGCTTGCTTCAGTATAATTAAAACAGATGCTCAAAGCGGGGACTGTAAAGCTAAATGAAGAAATCATACAAAATGTATTTTAATAACAAAAATGCCTTGAGCAATCAGGAGAGGAGGAAAATGGCATTTCTATGCTTTGAAACTAAATCAGGAACATTGAAAAAATAAACATAGTAGTAATTAGATGAGAATTCTCCCTCATGTGCTAAAACAGTCAATTTGGACTACTGCTGTGTATGAAAACTTGTGTTCTATAGGTCTTAATTTTTGCAAGCCATGCATCTTTTGCAAACATGCGAATATTTTACAAAGAATTGTAAGCCATTGGCCAAGGTCTGTCTAAATGCATGTATTGCCATTTTCTCTAGAACACTATGACATTTTGATGCAATTGCTCAGATGGGCAAACTTACATCTACATGGAAAGTGTTCGTAGTGTTATCCACTATATGTGCTTCACCGCAGCTGCTTTATCTTGACTGTAGTGAGGGAAAAAACCATTAACCAATTTAATGATTGGTTAAGGAAAGCTCATGTCTAAAATTGTTAGGCTCATCTCAGCTATTCTTGTCAAGCTCCATATGGTCTCTAGGAAACAATTATCACTTTATAAGAAAATGTGAGTTCCTGTCCAGCTTGTTCAGTTTATAATGGAGTTTGGATGGGTCTGTTCATTCTGCTATTTTGAAGTCACTCTCCTCATTTTTTACTGATTTTATAAACAGAGCTATGAACAGGGCTGTTGCCTCCTGGATACAGCACTACATCTGATTTCTATCTGTATTAAATACTTCTTATGACTCCCTCCAGCAGTATAGAGGACCTTCAAGGAATATTATGAAACTCAGCCTGACTAAGGCCCATTGACAATGCCAGAATGAAGTAAAGGGGTCTCATTAGAAAGGGAGAAGTTAGGCTCCCTAGCATTTAAAGAAAAAGTGAGCTACAAGTCATACGCACCAATTTTCATAGAATCATAGAACAGTTTGGGTTGGAAGGGACCTTTAAAGGTCATCTAGTCCAGCCCCCCTGCAAGGAGCAGGGACATCTTCCACTAGATTTTCTTTTCTTTGTGGAAGGCAATCACCCAGATGGTGACATTTCATCTATGAATTCTGTATTTGTTAGCAATATTAAGTAATAGCTTTCTAGTCTCGTGCTTCAAATTGGTGCATACTGCTGTCCTCAAAATGCTACAGTGGACTCACGGCAGGGAAGTTACAAGAATCTCTGACTTCGAAGGCTTAGGCATTGGTAATTTGGTGTCAGAATAAGGGTAATTCAGACCACAGCATTTTTACAGTTATGCTATTGAAGTCCATGTGGATAAGATACAGGGAAGGCATACAAAATACAGGATAAAAGAAACCCTGTTTATCCAGCCTACAACATGGTTCCTGCACTACTCAAGATCAATGGTAAAATAGGCTTCCTACAGCCTCTCCTTAGAGAAATCTGAGGCAAATCATAAATCAAGTAAATATATTAAGGTTGTTAAAAGAATAAAGAGAAGTATTAACTTTCTTCAGATCCAGGGTATTCCAAATTGCTTTACTGCAATGCTTCTAGTGGCTGCAGAATGAGGTCTGCTCTGCTAGTTACAGAACTCAGAGGAATAAAAAACTGCGTATGGGCAAGACTGTCCTCTGCTGTACACTTCCAGCCATTTTTTACATCACTGTTTCAGTGTACTGAGCAGTCTGGTTTCTAGGCATTACACAGAGTAATTGTTCCACATGCTAAGAGATCTCCTACAAGTCGCAGCCAGGTCTAACTTGTCTTCTTACCTTAACTTTGAAAAAACAGATGCTTATTTTAGTGTGATGTTTTTTGTTGAATGTATTTATAGGAAAATATCACTTACGTTATCACCAATTGGGAATGAATGTGAATCTAGCAAGTATCTTATATGCCTGGTAAAATGACATTCCAGAGTGACTTCAGTTTTTCAGAAAAAAAGATAGAAGACACATTAGGCCAGAAAGCAAAGGGTTAGTATTGTGATCAAATGTAAGATATCAATTGTCTATTTGTCAAAAATATTTTGATTAGCCTTATCATGCATCTTATACAGTATAACAATACAAAGTGGAAAATAAAATCATCAATCATTCACCAGGTAATTTTTCACATGCATGGAAAAACTGTACTTGATAATATAGAACAGCAGCACTACCCAGTCTGGAAATCTGTTAGTCAGGCTCTCTCTACTGATCACATGGTTCTGCTATGATTCCTGAATATAGAAATCCATTAAAATGCTTTCATTAATCCCTGATGCTTTTACTGTATGAAAAAGGCATGCAGCTTAAATACCGAAATATACAACAGGCTTTAACTTTCTGCCATGACTCCTGAGTCTCACTGGCTTAGGGAGGGAAAAAATGATTAATTTGAACTATGTCAATGCAAAATTTAGGGACAAGTTAGGGCAAAATGTTTTGCAAGACATGACTATTGTGACTACCACATCTGAGTGAATAAACGATATTCTGAAGGGCATAGTTCATCACCTTTTTATATGAATGAGAAAGCATTAAGCTTTACCTTGCTGAAAATAGGTTGTGCAACCCCTGTACAAACTGGCACAGACAGGAACTGAGGAACAAAATTAAAAAGAAGTATGTTAGGGGAGGGCAACAGTTTCTTTTATTAAAAAATGAGGAATTTGTCTTTATTTCCCACCCAACAGTCATTGATGCTTATTTACGTGCAATGTTACATGACTGCTTTTGTTGCTGTTGCTCTGAAAACAGTAATCTTGTAAAAAGTAGGTTCCATTCCTTGTGTTTTCATTCAGCTATCAGTTACCAAAAACAGAAAAAGAAAAAAAAAATTAAAATCACATAAGCAGACAACAAAGGTACAGCCTAACTCATCAGCTCTATATTCCCACTGAAAAGCAGCAATCATTGTCCTGCATAGCTGCTTCCAGAGCCGTTGGAACTGGTTCCACTCTCAGGAATCAAGAGACATAATAAAAAGTGGCCTTTTAAAACTGAAACACTTCTGTGAATCTAAAGATATGGTTTTCCACCTCCTACCTCCTTTTGGCTGCCTCCTTTCTAGTGGCAGTAATCAGTGACTGCAAATACAGGTAAGCTATAGAGCCAGCCCCGGCTGGTAGCCAACTGTCACCATTTTCAGGCTGTTTGAAATGTTCAGTTGCTTCCAGCTCTCTGCCACCTCTTACCTGTTGAAGTGTTTTACGGGCTTATCCAAAGGCCTACAAAATATCCAGGAGCTGCTGGAGGGGAACAGTCGCCCATCAACACAAGCGCGTAGAAAATCTGCTGAAGTGACGTAGCTGGAGTGGCCGCTCTAGGCTCACCGGGGCTAGAACATGCTGCCACCTACAAGGAGTTAACCAGTCTGGTTAGACACCTTGTCCTTTCTATAACTCTGCCTTCACCACCATCATCAGACCGTTCCACAGCGAGATAACTCACACAGCTGCTATGTCGACAAACCCTCGCAGCAAGGAGTGACGCAAGGTTTTTCCCTCAGCAGAAACACTGGAGGTCAGCATCGGTGCCGGGTCTCTGCTGCTGGCCCAGCAGTCCCACACAAGCACCGTTTCTGTCTCAGGCTGTTAGCTGAGGAAAATACCTCTGCTTTGTCTCTGCTGTGATCCTAAAGTACAATAACTGGATTCAGTTAGCTATGAGGAAGTATCTCCCTGCAGGTAACTACTCCACCAGAAAGTACTCCTTGCTTCTCTGGCAAACACGTTGCCTCAGATGCCCAACTCCACCACCTTGATCAAGTAATTTCACTTTTGTTACTCATGCCTAGAAACATGTCCATCTTTTAAAGTTCACCACAGTAACTTTAAATTAATCAGATCAAGGAAAAAAAAGATGTCACGCAGTGTTTGGACCACAGGAGGTGTGCTTACAAGCTGCTTTCAGACCCAAATTAGCCCCTGCTGTCTTGTTCTTTCCAACACCACCAAAAGTTTTTCCAAGCTCTACTGAACCTTTAAAGCAGCACAATCACAACAGCAAGTCCTGCACCATTCAGTGACAAACGTTTTCCAGAACAAAGACAACGTACATCTACAAATTTAAAAACCAAGAAAAGTAATTTTTCAGGTCTCCTTTCATAATATAAAATCAAAACTATCGCTTTTTTCTTTTTTTTCTTTCTTATTTTTTAGGATAAGCTTTAAATTTACTGCTATGCTGGAAATACATCAAGGGGCATTCATTCTTCTTGTTCAGATTTGAAGGATTAACTCTTCAATTATTAAATTGTATCCACAGCCAATGACTTGCTGTGCAGTCTATTTTTAAAAGTACATGAAAGATTAGTGTAACCAGAATACCTGGGATAAGGACATTTAGCAAACCTCTGCCGTGTAGAAATCTCCACAGTTTTCATCTCAAATACTAATTTCAGATCTATGATATCAATTTACAGTTAATCCTGACTTGTTCTCAGGGGGGCTTACTTCACTTTTTTATGGCCTCGAACAGCTGCACACACACAACCCTTCCCTCCTCAAACCACCACACAACCCAGAAAGGTTGTTTCCATCTACGGGGATGATCCAAATCCTTACTAAAAAGATTTGATGCCTGCTTTACATTCAAAATTACATATTAATTTACAAAAGGAAGCATGTCACAAGTTTGTCTTTAACAAATAAGTAGAGTGGGAGGAGACTATTTCAGGCTGGGATGGATGCATTTCTCTAGAGCCATCAGTGGGTCCCTTTGAGGTCCTGCTAAAATCCAGGTGCCTGTATTCCAGGGGATTTGTACTCTGCAGAGTACTCAGCAGAACAGAGGGAGGAACCAGACACCTCTCCAAAGCATCACTTTGTTTACTGCTTAGTGCTGCTCTTTGCAGACTGAGGCCAGTCCCTCTAACAGAGGCATCATTCCTCCAGGAACTATAGGCAGGTTAGTAAAACAAGTGCCCTTCATGCAGGTCACTGTCACCTCTGAGTGTCTCCTACATGTCTCACTCTGCCTATAAAATTCAGCTAAAACAACTCCCAGCAGGGACTTTTCAGCATCTGTTACCTCAAGAAATTCTACAGTCTAAACCCACCAGAGCACATCTCTCTGTTTAAAGGAATGACACCTCATTTTGCAAGAACCCACATTTTCAGCATCTGTCCCTAGCCAGAAAGTCTAGTAGAGGTTGCTCACAGGGAGTGATGTCCGATGATGTCATTCAGAATCTCTCTGAATAGTAAAGCCATGTAAGGCTTTACTATTGTACCTTGAACTACTATCTCCAGGTTACGAGAACCTGACATAATATTCTAACACCAAACACAAGTTACCTCATTTAAAAAACTCCTTTAACTTAAATAAAGTACTACCTCAGAACTCACTCCATAGACCTGACTAAGCTGAGACACAAAGGGACATGAAATAAAGTAAGTGCTAATAAAATCATGTCACCCCTTGAGAATCAGCTTTATGTGGGTGGTAATTTCTGCACTGCGTAAACCGAGGCAGGAGAGAATTCACGCATGCCAGCAGCCAGGTGAGATGGCATGCGATGACCGATCAGTTTTGAAACAAGTATGGCAACACTAGCAGGCATCAGCAAAGAATCAGCGCAGCAAGAGTTAAGAGTGTGCGCTGTACTTCACTGGTGGGAATAGTTTGGGAAGCAGAATTAGAACAAGTAGGATCCTTTCCAATGACTTCAGTTTTTATTAACATATTTTTACAGGATATCCCAGTTAAGCCAGACAGCTTGTTTACAATAGGGCCCTGTCCAAAGACAGCTTAAAACTATTATACAGTACATACAGAAGGACAATACGGTCCCAGTACAAGCTACCAGCAGGCAGTAAATCATGTCAAAGCCTCATGTTACACCTGATTAACTGCTTGGCTCCAGTACTGCAACCTATTCCAAGAAGGCTTGCTTCAGTGTAGTTAAGAGTTGTCAGAGAATTTATGTCATCTGATGGCAAGTTACATAAAATAGTTCCAGTGTATCATTTAAGAAACATTAATTGGCATGAGCTGCACGCGCTTCACACCTGCAGCATCCTCTGGTGCTCTGTATTCCTTAAAAAGGGACTCCATTTAGAGGTCTCATTTACTAGGAGAAATCACATCACCTCTGTCCCAACAGGATTACAACTCTATCTGAATTACACTTCATCAAACACATCCAAAATTTTATCACTTATAAGTCAGTCCATCCTCAACATGGCACTGCAATTAAACTAAATATCCCACAAAATTTCTCTTGATTCTGTAAATTGGTGTAAAACCCTCATAAAATTGAAGAGCTTATCACTGAACATACAAGCCTATGAGTGGACTAAACTGAAATCTTTACACCGCCTGAACACAGAGGAAACCTTGTTTCTTTGAAGCTCAAAATCAACCCAGGTGACTAAAGAGGCAAATTTCAAAAGCATCCTGAGGTCCAGAGATTGCATGCCTGTCAAACGTGCAAGGCGCTACGAAAACCAAGCAATAATCCTTACGAAGTCTGTATTTATCCAGCTGTCAATCAGCAAGCCGAATGGCATTAACTGAGATGTCATGTGCCTTGATCAAAAATTAGAGTCCTGCAAGTCAGCAAAAGTGGTTAAATCCATTAGCTCTGACTCTTTATGTGCAGCTGTTTCCAGAGCTGTGCAGGAACTTAGACAGCAGAAAGCTGGAGGTCAATTTTAGCAGAAACACCTTCTACACACACCGGAACAAATCCAGCATTGCTATAGGCTTCTTCACACTTGGCCAACAAGAGGCTTGTTTATATTATTTCGTAAGACGAACTGATCACCATCTTTTTTAAAGTACAGTCTCATAATCATTATCTTTTTTCTTAGGCAAGGCAAGTGGTACTTCAGCTTTACCTTAGATTTCAAAAATTGGTGAGCTGGTTTGTACTTCAAGTCTCCACAGGAAACCCAGCAAAGAGGACAATGTCTTGCATTCAGCATACTGCAACAGACATGGTGAGCTGAGCACCTGTATTCCTCCTCTTGCTTATTGAATGAGGCAATTTCTTATTTTAACAATTATATTGCAGATCACAGTAAAATATTTTATTCTAAAATTGAACAAGGAGATTAATTAAAATAAAAACAAGTCTTCTAAAAATAACAGCAGAGCACAAATCTCTGGACTGTAAACATATTTATCTACTTTTTCTGCTCAGTCATAACAGCATTTCCACAGCTACAAGAAGAGCTATTAACAAATGGAAAGCCTGATATTCAATCACTTTTTTCTGGTAGAAGATGGCAAAAAGTCATTCTAGTTTTAGTATAGAGTAAGACCCAAACTAAATACTAAAGGCCATGGTGAAACAGACATGCAAAATCTTTTAGAAATCCAGATACGGAAAGGCAGATTACTCACAAGCTGTAGTGACACTTAAGGCAGAACACCTGAATGGTACCCGCCGTGGTGGCCTTTAGACACAAGCACCCGTGGAACTGAGAGACAAGAAAGAAACCAGCATGCATTCCCTAGCAAGGTGTCACGTGAGACGTTAGTGCTAAGTACCAGGGAACAGCAATTTGAAATGGAAAAGCATACAACAGCATCTGGCGGGGAGCTTTCGGTTAAGCAGTTAGTGCTGGGATAAATGTTTGGGGATGGGTTAGCTGAGGCCAGCTTTATCTCTCTGAATCCTGAGCAGCACAGAAATTGTCCTTATGAGTGGCACAGTTCCAAGGGACATGAGCTCTGGCAGGACCATCTCTAACACTGCTATGTTTTTGGATTCAAAGCTCACAGCTGCTTAGCTGGGGAAGGAAGAAGAGTGGGTGGGAGAGAAGCAGCTCAGCCATCACTGAGCTCAGTAGCAGTAAGAGTCACCAAGGCTGAACAGAAGTGCTCACAGGATTTGCTCTCCAAGACTTTGGGCAAGATGTGACCAGAAAGCTGCGCTGCCATGACACAAGCCACTGGACACAGCATACCAGTTTAGACACAATGTACAAGATCTTATTCAAAGCTAGAAGTCACACTGACTGGTCAGCAGAAAGAGCGGTCATGCTGCAGAGGGTCAGCTAAGTCTGGGAGGGTGCTCACCAGTTGCCACTGCCATTTAGTTGCCATTTGCAGAGCTCAGCATCTTAGGCAGCCTTGATGCTTGCAGATTTGAATTGAATATCTTAATCAGCTCTGGTTTGGAAAATACAAAATTAGTAAATTTGCTTTTACCTAACTTGTTAATCTCCAGGTGGTTTTATTTAATGGCAAGAAAAATCAGAGGTTCAGTCTCAACTAAGGTTTCAGTGAGTTCAGCTGTTCAAAGTTTAAGGTGCAACTGAGAAACTGTGACTAAACCTGGCTGTGTTCACTGCCTTACTCAATTACCTGCAAAAGCATAAGTGGAAGCAGCGGTATCTGCCTATACAGACTTGGTGACTAAGTGCAGACAGTACTTACGTGATTTTCTTTTCCCAGTCTTGCAAGTCTTTGCCCAGAGCACCAAATAGCAGAGCCATGATGTGTTAACACCACCTTTCCTGTTGAGCTGTGCTCTACCATTCCAGACTAGGTTTCCAAGAAGTTGTGTGCCTCTGGTAATTCAGCACCTGTAAGGGCAAAATTGAACAGAAACTTCTGTATTGCTTTCAAATGGATCCATTCAATTTTTAAATCGACTTTCAAAAATACTCCAAATATACCAAAGGGAAATAAACTAACAATGTGGATTGCTGCCTGAAGGCATGATATAGATAGCTCAGGCATTTACTGTTGTGATGAAAGAAAAGAAACAAGAAAAAGAGATTAGCAGGCTTCACAGAAATAATATGGTTTAGTAAATCCAGCACTTCCCCTTCCACAACAAAGTTTGACATCCCCTAGAT
The DNA here is from genome assembly GCA_009806455.1 of Tetrax tetrax. Classification (NCBI taxonomy): domain Eukaryota; kingdom Metazoa; phylum Chordata; class Aves; order Otidiformes; family Otididae; genus Tetrax; species Tetrax tetrax. The sequence goes on along the minus strand of WHYT01015598.1, from coordinate 55,307 downwards.
TTATACATACAGTACTGTACATATTGGTTTTACCAGTTTGGAAATCCCTACAGGTAAGTTCAATATGATACAGGAATCATACCTATAGTAAAGGGCTACTCTCATTTAGACATACCTGCAGATTTGTGACATTATCATTAATTCACTGTACAGCTGTGTAAGAAGAAGGGATTTTACTGCAAATAAGACTACTTTCTCATAAAAAGGCATGTACATTCGAGTGCAGTACCGAAAGACAATCAAAGTTTTACTTTGCCAGTGTATCAGGCTAGATCAGTTCTTGCTGAGGAACAACACAAAGCTAGGTAGTGGACTTCAGGATGTCTCAAAGCCAGAGAGTTACGAGCTGAACTGTCGAAATCCATAGCAGGCCTCAAAATCCTGACAAGCTTTCTCCAATTTAACTTCAACAAAATTTAAAGGTAATTCAGGCACCATTTGTGGTTGAGCATAGTTTGATGAAGGTCTAAAAATAAGCCTTTGGGTTTTTTAATATTTCCTTTAAATTAAATATTCATATGATAGTAGTTACACTTGAACAATACAGAGGCAAGTTTTAGCATGCACACTGAAATGGTGTTTTACTACTTTCAAATAACCAGCAAGATGAGATATCAGAGACATTAGTCCTGACTGTATTATTCTTCCACTGAAACTACACCTACAGTATTTCAGCATTATAACAATTTGCACTTGCATCATCTTTTCCCTTATTAAAAAAAAAAACCAAAACAACTTGAACAGTGTTTCTACAAGCAACTCTTGCTCAATTAAAATGATGTATCCAAACAGATTTATGCTACACCCTGTTTTGTCATGAAAGTATTTAATCCCAGGTGTTGAGCGTATGTGGCTGGCTGCTCATGACTCTGAACTCCTGTTTTAAATATATATTCTAAAAATACTTTCCATACAGTCAAGGTCAATGGGTAGGAAGCAGGAAAAAACGAAATTGTTAACATTTCACAAAAGGAATTAAGTTGTACAAGAAAGAGTTTGTTTCAATGCTAATCTTAGTGGGATTCAAATCCTTAATTTTTGTACATTGTAAGTTTCTGTCTATGAGAGACAGAATCACAAATTACAGTGATAAAACAATAATAAACAATACAGAAAATTTTCCCTTAGTTAGTAAAATGCCTGTAAACATTTCTAGTACTAAATCAGCTAAATTACACCCAATAGTCTCTTGCTACTCTGATCTCAGAGTATTTCCTCAGTTTGTCACACACCACATCCCCACATGTGAATTTCAACAGAAACACTGGCTGTTTGGGATCCATGTGTCAGGGGACCCTCGTACCTAGTTGCACAATCCCAAAAAAGTAGAGTTACAGCGAAACAAACAGATAATGACTGAGGTGATCTTTAAAGTGGTCTAAACTGTACTTTAATATCCTTATTTATCTACATCATGATGATTTTAATAACACCATCTACTTAGAAAAAGTTAGATAAGTCAGTTCTAATAATACCACAAGCCTCTATTAACAAAAATAATGCCTGTGCCATCACAATAGCATTCTCCTGCAAAAACAAGAACTTTACAAGCAGGACAACACATCTGCCAGATGGACATAACTATTTGCATTCTACAGATAGGGAAACAGAGGCACTGAAAGCCAAACACGTTACCCTAAGGGGCTTTGCCTCAAAGCTTGAGTCAGAGAGAGCTGAGCGACAGTGATTACTGATTCAAATGCTGATCATTACTCAGCTTGTCACCTCTTATTCCCCCTTCTACATTTCTAAAGCTCGTTCAACTGCGCACCCATTTACCTTTAAATAATAAGAACTTTGGGCGAGAGATGCATACAATGTTTAGCAAAATTAAGTCAGGGCCTCTAAGCATCATCACTACACAATCAGAGTGGTAACAGTCCTAGGTCTGGCTATAGGATGGATGGGAAGGAATGATTGCAAGAGGGATTTTTTTTTTTTGCATACGTCAATGCAATTGATACTTCAATTTTGCATAAATGATGCACAACCTCACCACTCTGAAGCATTTGTATGGTCATCATCATGCTTTTTTTCCTCCAGTTCAAACAAGCACATCTATTAGAGATTAAGATATAAACACTAAAAAAGAAGGAACAAAAAAGGAACCATAATTAGAAAAAATCTCTTTGAAGACAATATCAAAATAGTGAAGCAGATATTAGAACAAATGAAATATTTTACTACAGTGAAGAAATGTTTGCTGCTGTGATCTGGCAGATTCCGCAACATACACAAACCTGAATGCCGATGGAAGACCAAATGGGCTTCTACAGTTTGAATTTGAACTCATTGATTGCTTGAAGTGCCTTTTCCAACCAGCACTCTCTTTAGCCTATTTTCCATGTTCAGAAAGAATATTTACAACTTATGGAAGAAAATACTGATCTCGTGTTTTAATGGGTAACAGCTCCTTGGATAGCCTGAATGTCGGTGTGAGACATGACTTGCTTTCCAATACACAGGAATTAAACACACCTCATAACACCCGTTACTTTGGCTCAGTTTCAAAAGGTTCTCCATGTCCCACCCAGCTGGCAGACCATGAAGCCAAGTCAATGTTTAGGCCAGTAAAGGTAGCTATGGGAGCAACATCTGGTTTGGGAACAAGCTATATCGAGTGGGTCCAGAGGAGGGCCATGAAGATACTCAGGGGGCTGGAGCATCTCCCCTGTGTGCTGCGATTGTTTAAGCTTGGAGAAGAGAAGGCTCCAGGGAAACTTTATAGCAGCCTTCCAGTACTTAAGGGGGCCTACAGGAAAGATGGGGAGGAGTGTAGTAATAGAATGAAGGGTAACAGTTTTAAATAGAAAGAGGCTAGATTTAGATTATATATTAGGAAGAAATTCTTTCCTGTGAGGGTGCTGAGACACTGGCACAGGCTGCCCAGAGAAGCAGAGAAGTTGTGGATGCCCCATCCCTAGAAGTGTTCAAGGCCAGGTTGGACGGGGCTCTGAGCAACCTGATCTGGTTGGAGATGTCCCTGCTCCTTGCAGGGGGGTTGGACTGGATGGCCTTTAAAGGTCCCTTCCAACCCTAACAGTTCTATGATTTTATATCCTACCTGTATGATCTTTCTATAACATGAGGTAGAACTTAATTTTACATAGCATCTTTCTCAATAGGATCTTTTTTGAATGGCAACACAGTCTTTTTAATTTTGGTAATATCATTATGATATCTCTTCATAGCCTTCTTGCTAATTGCTTGCTATCTAGCACAACATTAGCTTTTGGTAAAGAAAGGCACATGGAAAACACAGTGTTTACCTTGGTGAACTCACGCACTATAACCACATTGCTTGAAAACAATGCATTCATGCAACTCAAATGTGGCCGCTTCTGAGTCACCACACAACTCCCACCTCAGCACACAACCTCCTGTCATTTCAGAACCTCATTAAACCTATCAACACTTGTTTCTCTTCAGACTGATAAAACAGGAAGAGTTTAGAGACAGTGGTAGGCTTTGCTGTCCCCTAGCTATAATCTGCTGAATTTGGGAACTCCCTTCATAGTTATTTCCCCTTTTAATGCTATTGCACGTGGCACGAAGACCATAAATTCCCGAATTTATTCAGAATTATGATCCTCTGATAAACAAAAATATGCAGTTCACAAAGCAATGTAAAGATACTTGTTCTCAGCAGAACTGAAAAAAAAAACAGATCTTCAAGTAAGTAAAATAAAGTAATTTTTAAAAAACCCCACTTTAATTACTATGTGGTTTGCTTGGTTTTCTTTTGAAGCTGCCTAACATATGTTGTGATTTACACAACACCGGTAGTGAGCTCAAGACAGAAGATTCAAATCTAGCTGCAGAAGTATGCAAAATTCAACACCATGCATCAAAATCGTTGTTCTTATCAGCTGAGTATGGCCATTTAAGTTTGCATATGGTTGATCAAAACCCCTCAGCTATCTGCTTTCTTTCTAGGAAAGAAGTTACAAACCAGGCTACATACTACAAAATGCTACAACCTTCAGTAATATCCCATCTAAGTGTCCTGCACCCCCCAGTGCTGTAACCACTCTATGTGTTCAAATACAGCGTTATCTTAGTTCCCCTCCCAGTTAAAGCACTTTAAAAAACAACAACATATGGCTTCTAAAACAAAGTTAAAAAAAAAAAATACCACAAGAGATACTCTCAGCAGTTTAACAGAGAATTTCTTGCTCAGTTCTCAGGAGTTCAGAGAACTCAGTGGTTTCTTTTTTGACTAAAGATAATGGTAGCGGTGTAGATTATCTGCACCACCATAGCTACTGGAGCAGCACTTCTCAGTCTCTGGGTCACAAGTAGGTCATAAATCTTCATGCAGCAGTTTGCAAAACAACCTATACACAAAGTAAGATGTTTTTGAAAGATACGCTTACATTCCTAGGTATGGAAAGAACTAAACAAAATCAGCACTGTAGAAGTTATAATCATTAAAAAGCTTTGCCTCATTTTTCTGATTGTAAATGATAACTACTGTGGCAGCACTCCAAAATGCATTTGTGATTCGTTTTTTCCCCCAGAGAAGTTAAGCAATGCTCAGACTTTTTTTTCCCCCAACAAGCTTAGGAGGCCATATGAATAAAAATCTTGAAAACCAGTGGTCTAGATGGCCTCACCATTAGGGCTCCCTGCCTGAAAAGCAGTCACAGATTCTCACCAGGCAGATGCTGGGGATTCTAAACTAGGGGAAAGAAGAGGAAAACTGAGATCACAGACTTCCACTCATCAGTGATGTAAACTGTACAAAGAGGAACTCTTTATTCTGTGTTCAAAGTATTGAGAAATACATACCATTAAATATTAGAAATTATAGATGAGTCAAAGAACATCAGAAAAAAAAAGTTATTTATGGCTTGTATTTTAAACGAGTAAGTTCATAGTATCTACCACGTTCATATTTTGGCAACATTTACATCACTAGACACTTAGGATAGAAGAGAAAAAGCCCTTGTTTAATTCCTGTTAACCAGTGTGAGCCTAACACAAGACTGCTTGCTGGGATGGTCCCCCAGCACACAAAGGCCTGACAAGGACAGATGCAGAAATACCCAACTAGTCTTCATTGTGACCCATCCACCCCATTTGGCCACGCGTGCAGAACAGCAACAGTAGTTTGCTGTCAGACACAAGGCAGCATATCAAAGCAAACCTTAGCAAGATCCTAAAGGTACCTAAAATGAAATCTGGGTGGCACTTAAGAGCTGAGCTGAGGAACATAATCCTCAGAATTGCTGCCCAGTCTTTTACACAGCTAGAATTTGTGCGTGTCTGAGCAATGTCATTGAAGTTGTGCCGCCTATACCCAGGTTTGTTCAACAGCTTGCTGCCCGCTTCAGCCCCAACCCAGTTCTGATTCAGGACTCTCCAATCCGGCAAAAGCCACAGCGTGCTCTAACCCGCAGCACAAGCTCAAACAACTCACGACATGCACCAGTCTTAGAGAGGAATTCCTGCTGCAAACATCACCCTCCCCTTCAAATCCACGCACTCTTTTGCAAATACATCAGTAAGTCAGTATGTAAGGAATTCATTAGGACTCAAAGATCTAATTTAATTTCCTTACCAGACTGAGGGAACCCAGACATACTCCTCCTGGAAAGCCACTTGGAAAATTCAGAAACAATAATGATTTTCAAGATAAATATAGGGTCATTATACTCATCCATACTGCTCCTCCTTTGCTGCTGCCACGGGAATTGCACCGAGTGAGGGACACGCCAGTTTGCAGCTAACCTTGCCATCACAAGGGCCCTTATCTACAGCATGTTGATGGGCTGGGATACAGGAAAAAGCAGGTTTACAGAGGAAAAATAAAACCCATATGACTGGGCTGGAGAGGAACAGAAGCATCCAAGCAAATACCACTTTTGTACATTCTAGAAGTAAGAAAATGAGTCCATAACGGGCATGGGATTGCCATCCTCCTTGTGATATCCAACAATACAATTATGGTCAACTGTACAACTGCTTCAGATTTGTTATATCTTATTGCCTAGTCAAGGAAAAAGCTGACATTATTTCTGAAGATGTGTGCTTTGTTATACAAGTAACATAAAAAGATAAGGAGTTTCAGAGAGTAACATAAATCATGAGGTTCTTTTGGTACCATCAGAGTTAAAACCTGTAAGTTTAATGTAGAATATTTCAACTATTATCAAGCAGACAAAATCAGACTTTGGTTTAATTGCTCCTTTTGTGAAATGACTTTATTAAATTAATTAACCAAGTTATCTTCCCAGAGCATGATCCATTGCTAATTCTAAAATTATTGATCTTTTCATTTGGAAGTCATTGTTCAGCATCAAACTGGTTTTTGCAATTAGCATATACTAGCAGGCTTAGTAAAACTCAAGGACTCCTCTAAGGACCTAAGAGACTGCAAAATGAAAATATTCTTAAGTATGTTCAGAAATCACCATTATGCATAGTCATCTTGATACCAGGTAAGGAAGGCAGTAAGAACTTAAGTAAGTATTGACAGCACAAATCCCAAGTGAGCTTACTATAAAAAAAAAATCTCTTTTCTCTTGTCCAGCCAACATTGACTTACATACTAAACAAGTTGCATGACCAAGAGTCTCCATTTTGCCCTCCAAGCTGTACCCCACAGGAACATATATACAAAAACCCAGCATTCCCCAAATCACACTGACTTTGTATTCCTTTCTCACACTCTACTTTGGAAACCGCTAATCACAAAGTCCCCAGCTTCTGTGCAAACAAGAAGTGATCATTACCAATTGACAGGGAAGCTGTTGTATAAAATAAGAAAAAAGCTTCCTGAGCACCCACAGACTACACTGAACAGAAAGCCTATAAAAACAGCACTGCTACCATCCCTAACAACCTATATAACTACAAACAAAAAAGGAAACCTGACTCTAAAGTAATTCAGGAAAAACAAACTTAAATCTGCACAATATCATACAGGAAGCAGAAGAGTTAAAGCAATCATATATATCGAGTGATTAAAATTGCTGAAAAAAATAATTTCCAGAGGAAGGATACAAGGCAAAGCAGATTTACAGTGATCTTCCATATATGGAATTTTTCATTATCAAAACGAAGTTTCAGTTACACTACAAGGTAATAAACAGAAGGCCCTCAGAGTTCTTCTCCTTCTCCTTGCTCTTCTAAACCACTTTTTTTGCTCTCACTTCTTTCTGTACTTTCCTCCATTTCTCCACACGTGCCCTTTCTATAAACAATGTCAGATTGGCATTCAGGCCTTTCAGATAATTTCTTCCTACCTTAATTTTGTCTGTGTACAAGTTTGCATGGTGACTGTAGGACCCCAAGTGGCATTGGCCTTAACTTTCATGAGAGAGATGCATAGGCTTATTTCTCCTCCAAGGAGCACCTCCTTCCCAGAAAAAAAAAAAACTCACAAGAATACCCAAATCTTTCCTCTTGAGAGCCAAGACCTCCGAGTCTTCCCAGGATGCACATTAAACCACCCAGTGCCAAATTGCAAATATGACACCAAGAGGTAAAACTATAAATAAGGCACACATCAAAGCAACATACCTGTTGTTCAAAGATAACAATAAAAGAACTCCTGATGTCCCAGCTTGACAGAAGAACTTCTCACTTTGATGGTGCTATGAGCTGGTGCAGAAGATCGTTTCCAAAGCAGTAGGGATGGGCACGGACACTCTATTAGGGGTGAAGAGATCTGGGTACAGGCACAAGTTGCAGCAAAAAAACCTCAGGAGCGAAGTCCTCTACCTGCAGGGGCACTTTTTCTGACCTGCTCCTGCATTGCTGAGTGGTCACTCTACCTGTACCTGTGAAAAAAACAAAGCTAGAGACTGCAATACCAAAAGGCCATACTGCCACAAAAGCAAAGACCTGAGCCCACCTCAGTGGGAGACAATTTTCTACAATTCCTGATTTCTCATTATTCTCTACACGGCAAGTTAATTACATTTTTCTAGCTGTTATAATCTTGAATTTGAGCAAGATATGCATCTTTACTTCATATGGATTTATACATCTGCACATACAGTTCATTTGTTACTAGAAACGGGAAAACGGCAAGTTTTTCAGCAATTGGCAACAACCAAACTGCCAACTCCCCACCATTTTTTCTAAGCATAACAATCATTCTTGTAGCTACACACAAATACAGAGCTAAGAGTTCTTTCCAGTATTCATAAACAGCTTGAGACAACGTGTAACTTCAGAACAATATTGCTGTTCCTGTCTTTTTCTCGAAATAGAGGACAGTAAGGAATGTGACCTGCACGCACAACTGCTGATTTATGCTGTGCTGACTAGGAGGAACTGCACTGCCAGCAAGACAATTTCTCATGATTACAGTGTTTACTAGTCTTACTGAGACCAGAAGTCCATGTTCTGAATGTAAGAAGAAAAGCTATGAACAGTTCAGATACAAGACATAATGTATATACAGCATGTACAAACTAAATGTCTCCTTTATGTAAAAGACAGATGACACATACTCTAATTAAAGGTTAGTCAAGGAGTATAATAACTGCAGGCCAAACATAAGAGATTATAATCTTGATTACAGGTTGGTCAGACAGATCAAAGTAATAAATTGGTTCAGTGTTCCTAGAAACAACTTTGTGAACTTTTGATGAGAAGATTACTGTGTCCTGAATTCCCTCTCCTCCATCACTTGAGACTTTTTCTTCCCATTAAAAAGCCCAGACAATTTAGACACTTGCTTCTTATTCTCCTGCTTTGACTGATGCTGAAACACTGGTGAAGTGGAATGAAATGTTACACAGTGAAGATTAACCTTGACCTGCCAAAGTCAACCTTTCTGGCCTTTGCCCACCCATACTCTCCAGGGCTGCAACCCACACCCTCACCATACTACTGTGACTCAGTGCAGCTGAAGAAACTCCCTTCCAAGGCCTGCCCTAGGCTCTTTACTTCCTTGGCCCCGTCTTTGCAAGCATCACTGCAGCCTGTCCTGCCTTGCCAGCGTACCTCGCTGAACTCCTCCACCGAGTGTGAGCCGCAACTCCTTGCCCTTGAGCTTCTCCTTTCAGTCCACGCTGCTGCTGCCTTCTTCACACCCTCCTCGTGTGTTAGCTCAGCAGGCATCGCTGCACCATCCTGCACCCCCACAGCTGCTCCCCATCCCAGCAACCGACCTGCCTTCAGTGCTGTACCTGCCAGAACATGGGAGGAGGAAGGAGGGAAGAGGGAAGACCTTCTCAGAAACTGACCTCTGATTACGCTAGGTTTTGGGAGTGACTCCTAACTGAACATTTTTCTCATGGCCTCTTGAAGCAAGCCTGAATAGATATTTACATCAGATAATAGGAAGCATAATATCGTCTTAATAGCAACCACTCCACCATATAGCTTCTTTTCTAGGTTGAGCAGAGAAACAGCAAGCAAAAAGCGGACTGGAAACCTGTTACTGTCATGTTTTATTGGGATGGTATGAACTACCTGTCTTCTTATCATTACGGATAGCAGTTATGTAAGGATGCTCAGAGAATGGGTACTTAATCTAAAAAGAAAAATAAACAGTTACCGATATTTATTTAAAGGCTAAGGAAGAAGGTACAGTGCAATAGTTCCCCCTACTGGCAGCACGAAATCAAATTACTAATCAATGTTATTTCCTGGGTGGTCCTCAAATTACTAATTCAATGTCCTCATGTGGTAGCTATGCAAGCTTACCAATACACAGTAAACCATGTGAAAATCAGCTGTCGTAGAAAACTGAAGGTTTGACAAATGGTAGAGAACAAAATTTATCAAAACTCTGGTTGGTCCCTAAGATTATTTACCACATACACAAAATTAGAGCATCCGGCCACATGGAAAGATTAAGAAATGTGTGTAAGTGTACGTATTCTGAATGAAATTCCAGGATATCCATCATCAAAAACAGAAATGCAGATAAAATGCAGCTGTATAGCTTCCTATGCTAGTTGAAATCTAAAGGACAGATGGCAGGCCTGAGCAGGGACTTGCCAAACTCTGGCTATATTTGGGGACTGACCTCTTTAGTCAAAGACCAAGTCTGACATTCAGTCTGGTCTCCAGTTCCCCCCCCCCCCCAAAAAAGGCAGTAAAAATATTGTCCTTCTGCTGTAGTATCAGCTCTTTTGAGCCAGTGGCAGCTGAGTTAAATCAGAACCAAGAACAGCTGCTTACAGAACTCAAAATGCAATTTGGGACTAGATGTGCGTCTGGTCATGAACAGCAACAGAAGCATTCCTCTGGCCTTAGATGCCTAGCTTTTGTTTCTATGTTGTAAAGCTAACATGATTTTGCACTCTAGTCATTTAGCAAAAAAAATAACAGGCTGAAGAAAATCCCCCAATACATTATATCCCCCTCTCACTTGAAAAAGGTAATAAGCAAATATGCAATGATACAGCATAAAAGAATAACAGAAATAAGAGTCTACTGAAATATGCACTGGACCACACAATTCTATAAATCAGGATTTTACAGACTTCTGTTACAATCCTGGCTCTCTGTGTAAAAATGCACCTGAAAAATTGCTAAATACTATTAAAGATAACACCAAATCTCATTTCAAGAACGTGCACAGTGACTATGATGTCTACCCAGCCAATATTCAGACATGAGTCAGTTGCTGACACCTGTATATGATCTTCTAGAAGTTGCCTATGTAACAAAGCTTCTCACCTTGCTTTCCATTCTTCCTCTGCTCTACGGGGAAAATGTGATTACACGTCAATAGGGACACACGCTTTCCTCTTAACTGCATCTCCAGCACCTGGCTTTCTGACTTGAACAAGGTTTCGTGTTCCTCCCAGCGTACAGTGTAACACCACGGGGTCAGCTCCCTGGCAGGTTCTCTAAGTGTGCCTCACTCTGGGTTTGCACAGACTGGCGCAGAAAAGCCTCGCTCATGACTGGGGTTTCTGGGAAGACAAAATATGACAGATAAAACAATAGTCACTCAAAAGGATTCTATTCAGGGCAGACTACAGCTGCTTTGCATCACACCAGAGCCACAGCCCTACCACTCAGGCTCTGTGCCGAGGTAAGATGGATTTGAAACAGCCATAACTTAGCATTTTCCAATCACTTTGGTTTTAGCAGCGTTGTGCCTGCTATTATAGAAACCCTCTTTCCAATGATGCAGTTCTTTAGGGAAAAAGATACTTGGAGCATGTCTCTGTTACCATAACCCTTGCTGTAAGAACCTTACTTACAGACACAATGTTGGACCCTCAACTCCTTAGGTCAGGGACTGAATCTGTTACCTTGGAGAGAAGCTCCTGCATCCCAGGTACCACCTGAAATGAGGAATGCCGGCAGCTGCTTGTAGGCAGCCACGGCACATGGTGTCTCCATGTTCTCTCACAGACTCCTCTAAGGATTGCTCTTCACCAAGCTGGACGGTGAGTACGTGCATGGGGAAGCCGCTCAGAAAAGCAGCAGCAGCCTGGCTCCCGGGGGACCCCAGCCCAGGCTTGGGCCTCACAGTAGGAACTGGAAAGGTTTACGTTTTTATTTTTAAGTCTTCTGAAGAAAAATCACCTCCTCCCTCCTCTGAACTTTTCCTAGATCGCTGCTGTGACTTCTGTTTCTCTGACACCTGCCCTGAAGGTTTCACCACACCCGAAACACCGCGGTACCGAGACACCGGCCGGGCCCGCCGCTTTCCCGGGGTTTTTCAAGCGCCCGGCACCCTCCGGTTCCCGGGGCCCCGCTCTCCCCTCCTCCCCGGGGCCCTCGGCGGGGCGCGCAGGCCGCGGGCCCGCCTGACGCACAGGAAGGCCGCTCCCGGCGG
>WHYT01015598.1:0-33431 GCA_009806455.1 Tetrax tetrax | reverse complement strand
TTGAAAATGCCAAAAAAAAAAAAAAAAAAAAAAAAAAATCTAATTGTTCTATGATTTTGGAAGTTATGCGTTCATGTTACGAGGCATTGCAGACGTATGTATTAGGGCTTCCCACACATCATAGGAGTTGTCTAAAACAATGGGGTTGCCTTTAAGTTCTCTCATGTATTTTGAGAGGGGGGAAGGGGAAATCTAAAAATAAAAGTCTAAGAGCAGTGTAAACAGATAGTGTCACAGGAACTTCCTCTTAAAGACCTAGATAAAACAGAACCATCTTTCTGTTAGAAAAACATTTTTTAGTAAGAATACTGCCTGTTTAAATACAGGCTTTCAGAAAACTCCCAAGCATCAGCATATCACAAGGACTGACTCTTTCTTTATATTCCAGTTCTGTCTTTGTTAGACTTTCTGCCTGGATGCATAAACAAAGGTAGAAAACAAATCAAGGCAAAATGTTGTTTGTCATATTTGAAGGTGAAAACGGGAAATAAGTGTGTATGGTTATGTGTTCCTACCCACACGTTTCTTTGAGATACGCAACTAGACAAAGGGTTTTTTTTTTTCTTTCAAAAATAAAATTATAGACAAAAGGTTTTTTCTCCCTGTTCTTTAGTTACATGAAAGATGAGATATATGCTTACCTAGAAAGATGCTGAGTATCAGATTTTGTAAAATAAGCATACCACAAGTGAGCAACAGGGAAGGAAACGTATTTTTGCTTGACGTTGTAATCCTGTTTCCTATCTCTGTGTCTCACCTCCCTGCCATGAGGTCCTTTAAATATCGCTCAACTTCAACAAATACATCAACAGTCATACTAGTTAACTGTTCCATGTGTCCAGTAAAGCTGTTATTGTATACAATTAAAAGACTTAATCAGGGTTTTGCTAGCAGAACCAAGAAAAAATACAGCTGATGTTTTTGATAGTTTAAAAAAAAAAAAAAAAAAAAAAAAAAAAAAAAAGGAGAAATGCAGGAAAAAACAACCAAATTATGAAGTGCTTTTTCAGAATTAGAAAGCAGTAAAACCTACTCAAGTCCTTTTTAGGTGACCTTGAAAACCAGGAGACAACCAGGTGAACCCCTGACTGACTTTTCTAAAGGCTGCACAGCACATCCCTCGACATTACAAGTAGAGACCAGCAGTCATTAATACCTAATCCTCTCGTTCAGTCACTGAACACAGACTCAGGACACTCAAGTAGTGCATACATAGTATTCATTTCTAGATGTGCATGGTATATAGAGACCTTTGACATATGAAAAAACAAAAAAAAAAGGTGGCCAGTATTACTGTGGTTCACAGTATTACTGTGGTTCACATCACTTCATGATGTAGCTGCCCACAGAAAAATAAGCTAAATTTCAGAAAATTTTTAAAAATTGGAAGAAAAGAAGAGTCAGAGAATTAATCTCTGGTCTAGATTTCTTCATTCGTCTCAGGAAAAGCATCAGATTTCAGATACCAAAATTGACTTGTTTGGTGTTCTTTTTAAAAGCACATGTATTTTAAAGCTTCTTCATGATCTTAGAACTTACTGAATCAAATCTTGCATTTCCCCAGCCACCGTTTCATGCGTCTTAACACATCCCAAATAATTCAAGCTGGTTTAAAATTTGGCTAAAGAGCGTAAACTGCACACTATAATGTATAAGTTGTTTTTGCAGAAAAGCCTCTTAGTTTTTCTTCATGATTTAGTAAGATGCTATCACAACAGATGTCTTTGGAGTAGAGGCAGTGTGTGCTGGGTGACAGTAGGAAGTTTTTCTCCCAAGGAAGCGTCATCAGCATTCAGAGAAAATTTTCACATGTTCAGAATGAAAGTTTAATTTCCTTATTTGCTTAAATTTAGCATCATGCTAGTAGTTATTGAAAAGAAGCCAGTTCAAAAAAGATCATTTGTTGTTTGTTGTAAATCATGATATGGAAGACCTCATCAAAACAGAAGAGAGGAGGAAAGGCAATTTCTAAGAACAACAGAATTACAATAATATTAGCAGACAAAATGTTTCCATTTGAAACTTTAGATTAGAAGTGAATCCTCCTCTCTTTGTTGGTATTTATCAAAAGACAATTATAAGAAGTTTTTAAAATAAGTTTTCTCTATAAATATCTAAAATTAATAATACAATTTTGCATAACTACAGAATCGACACCCTTCCTTCTTTCCTGGCTGCCAGTGCTCGTGTCACACTAAGTTAGGATTCCTCCATCTCAAGCCTTTTTTTTTGTTAAATTTCCTTTATTTTCCAATTTATACTACTCTCTCAATGATAGGAAATAATTTTCAATTTGCTGTTCAAAAGCCAGGTTCATCTTGAGCAAATTCTGCCCTCAACCAAAGACAAAATGGAAGTGCAGAGCAGCAGGAGTTGGCAGTAGCTGGATAATAAGGGAATACTGAGTGGCACATTCTGAAGTGTCATTAGCTCTGAGAAGTATAAAACTTGGGGAGAAAAAATTCAGTGGTGTTATTCTGAGTCAAACACTTTGGTTATTGTGCAATTATTGTTATTTAATGAGTTACAATTACTGAGATATTTAACGTTACAACTTATTATTTATCAATTTATTATTGTTGAGTTGCAATGCATTTGTTTGGTTACTGCAAAAGAGGCTTTTGATATAGCACATTTTGTACAAACATAGCCGTTCTAGGAGAGAGAGCTCACGACTGACAGAAGAGGATGCCTGCTCAGACTGCGGCACGCAGCTCAGCTCCGTGCCAGCCGTCCAGAGCATCTGTCTGTCGGAAAGGCAAGGCCCATTCCTAGCCTTTGATCGCAAGCGTTCGTACTGCAGATCCACCATTATTCCAGCTTTTGTCTGAGGGGCTGCTGCTTCGGGGGGGGCAGGTGGCAGTTCTCTGTCAACCTGCTTGGTGCCTGCCAAAACTGCATCAAGCACCAAGGTCAGCAAGCACCAGACAGGCACAAGTACGGGAACCACTATGAGCACAGCTTATTACTAGAGCTTTATGAGTTAGAGAAGAAAGGAAAAAAAAAAAAAAAGTTAATTTCCACTCCATCTCTTGATTCAGATGGTTTTCTCTTAATGAAACAGAGAGAGAGAAAGAGTTTTTAAAGTTTTGCATATGAATAGTATCTAGAAATGCTAGGAAAGTCCCTAATACCTGGCATTTTTTGTTGGGGATTTTAAAACATCCCACTGTCAGAAGATTTATTTTTTTTAAGTGCCTCCTCTGCTTTAATACATTTTCCAGCTCCAAGAGAGGATTTTTAATTCTTCTTTGACTTTGTTAAATAGCTTTTGTTTGACTCCTTTTTGTCATAGGGCAAAACAAAAGGCAACCATCAACACTTAGAGCACTCAAATTCTGTTGGGCAGCAGTAAGCCGGGGCTAAACACTCCTCACGCTTTGCAGCTTCAGATAGCCTGCAGATACCAATGGATGGCATGGTCCTCATATGCTAGCCATCTACGTGGAAGGTGGGACCCTGTGTTACCAGCAAAAAAAATAACAGCAACAAGCAGAAATTAACAGAGAGTAACTTAGGAATTAATATGCGCTTCAGTGGATTTACACCAGTCACAGATTTCTCGCCACAGCTTTTGCCCTAAGCCTTATTAAAAAGAGGACTTTTTCCTCTAATCGAGATGCAGATAGATGAGACAGGCTTAGTGATGCAACTGACTGCAGCTGAAACAAGGCAGGTCTGTTCTCCCCTCTCCCAGCCAACCTCTCCAGGCTTCACGCGTGCCAGCCCTGAACAACAAACTCATCCTTTGCTGAGCAGTTTCAGTCCACCGATGAGCAGAAAGCCCATTCAGCAAAAAAGTGCAAGTGGTTTCCATCCCAGCTAGCAACCTGGATTGGCTCACTAAGGAGTAAACAGGCACCGGATTGGCATGAGACAGGGGCTGGCACTGCCCGGCCAGGAGCACGACCGTTCTTCGCAGCAATCGATTTGCTCTGGCTGTTGCTGTTGGACCCTACCGTTACCTTACTTCTTCATGAAGCTCCACTCCACTCTTCATCTTTTGCAGGGAGATCATAGCCATTTCCTGCGTTCCCACATTCCCTTCCCAAAGTTACATCCCGACGCTATACAGAGACAGCTTGGGAATATGCTCGATAAAGGGCACTATGGATATATGCCTGGATGTGATGTTCAGTTGTACTGAAGGAAGCATGCAGTGAGAACATGGTTGCTACCCTTACAGCCCAGGGCATCAGAAGCTGGTGGGGAGAAGTGAGTAACAGCAGATCTTTGGCACTGTCGTTTGACGTGGAAATCAGCAGCGTACCCTTGATGTTAAACCTCCTCCTTCGCTGCCCAGCAAGGAGCAGGCAGGGAGGGAGGCACTGAGACATAGTGTGCCCTGGGGCAGCATTACTCACCACTTCTTTCTTCCAGAGAAACTCCTAAAATCAGTCTAGTTCATAACTCTGTTCCTCAGGGTAATTGATAGAGACGATTGCAGGAGTAAAGCACCACCCTGAACTGCTTTTACCAAGATCAAAGGAGGTACAGCACTGGGAGTACTTTGGGTATGCACTGGTTGCACTGTGGGGCACGTACTTTATTTATCCTGAGAAGACTTCAGAAAGCCTAGAAATGTTCGAAAGCTTAGTGTCATTGCCAACAATGCCGTGGCAGTCGAAGCTTCTCTGGAAGGGAACATTTTGTACATCAGTTATGTAAAGAGTCCTGTGTCTTTCACCTTAGTCTCTACCTGGAGCCAGAGTATAACCAACTGCATGGTATTTAATACCAAGTAGCTCAAACCAAATCTCCAGTATTAAAATTAACCATTTTTAATATAATATTGTTTCTTTACCTTGTAATTAAAGTCAAAACATACTATGAAAAAAATCTTTCTTATTACTTAGATTTCATGCAAAAGCACCCAGGAAATTATTCCATTTTGTCTGTCTAGTAAAAAGTTTTAGAAATATACATTCACTGTCACCATGATAGTAGGAATATAGAAGCAGGGTCTTCACATTTCTGTCAGATGTGTTCACACCCTTGTTTCTAACACAACAATTGGTGTGAAATATCAAAAGAAAATACAGCATGAGTTTAAGTATGTATAAACTTATTGTGCCACATTCAGGGAAAGCAAAAATAAATGAAGTTTTGAGTGGCAGCGAAATATGATGAGAATAAAAACTAATCAGAGAGAGGGGAAAATGGAACAAGTCCAGAAGTGGAAACCGTACAGGAAAATAAATGAACTGGATTAATTCTAATGAATGGCTGAAAACTGTATGAGCACTGAATAAAGGGCATCCGAATGAATGTTAGGCAAATACTAAACAGAAGGCATAAAGGATATTGCAAAACACTGAACAAATACATCACCATGAAAGATGCTGCTTGAGAGTCCTCAATCATTCCAATTTGATAAACACAGCTTAAACCAATATTTGTTCAAATAGTGCCTAGTCCTCAGTCACACATCAGCAATTCTGCACCTTATTTACAGTGGTGTAAAAACAGAGACAGGTTTTAGTTCTTTGACTTGGGACAAGAGTTGCTTTTTCCTTCATCTTAGGCACATTATTTGTTGAAGGAGAAAAACTGTTCGTAGATATTAAAATTTAAGTCTTCTGCTTTTTGCTGAGGAGGCTTTTCTGCGTGCATCATTACTGTATTGATATGCTTAGTTTTTTTGTTGGCAGAAGTGCTAGATGCTAACAACAACATCCTATTGAAAATGGAAGACATGATAAAATCGCGCACAGAATGGGCTCACAGAAAAGCCCTTTCAAAACAGCTGTGTTAGCAGTGGAGCAATTTGATCTTCAAATGATGTATATCTCAGAGTTGTACCTTTATAATCTCTGCAGACGTTGTTAAGCATATTTTATGACAATGGCACTAACTGATGCCGCACTGCAAGGCTGAACCAGCGCAAAGATTGAGAGCAGCAGAGGAGTCTCTTCCATAGAGAGAGACTTCACAGACACTGAAACACATTGTTTGTGAATTCCAGAGGGACACTGTGAATTCAAAATTTTTAAAAGTTGTATTTACTTGTGCTTGCAGGGTAAATATCATGGTAATCCCATGCACATAGCAGTAATCATCTCAAACTGTTTAAGAGAAGAAAGAAGAATATTGGCTGCAGCTAGCATGCCTGTACAGGTAATGAATTACATTTCATTAATCTCCTCTGTGTTAATCACTTGCTTTTAGGACCAAATCCTGTCCTCTCATTCCACTACAGTGATTTGTGTGCACTAGGGGTTGCCAAATGTTGCCCTTTAAGCTCATGTTTGTACTTCATTAGTGGCTCTACTGCTACAAAACATTGCTGTAAGTGACTTCTATGTCACAGCTGATCTTCAAAGAACTTTAATCTCGGGGAAAGGCTTTAAGGAGATTATTCTTTGCAAAACAGATGTGTATATTTTAAATTACGCAGTGCGTTAATTTATATTAGTTATGCAATGCAAATGACATTCCATCTGATATGTTGCAAAGGCATTGATAGTTTTCATGTTGTTTGAAGAAAGAAACTTGAAAATTACATACAAAACCTATTTTGGGGAAATTGTTACATGGTTAAAACCCAGACAGAATTTTAAAGTCAAATGGGTTCTTTTTAATCATCGTGGATGTAATACATATTCTTGTATGAGTGTTGTTCTTATATTTTCAGAAATCTCATAATCTATGTTTCAGTTTCTTTAATTTACTAGATTTTTAATGTCTGCAGTATACCCACACCCTTTTGGACTTCAAAGTTAAAGCAGCATGTTTTTCAAATCTGCGGAACTAAACAGATTTGTCTGTTTACACCAGTCACCAGCTGGTTGCAGACCAGCTTCTGAATTGCTCCTCTATGCTAGAATTTGCAGTACAGTTATTATCACTCGTTATTATTACTCATCCACTCATTATCTGTTCAATGTGTTCCAGGGGCCGCTGGAAAAGTCTCTGCAGAACTCTGTGGTTTCAGAACGACAACGCAATGTAGAACACAAAGTGTCAGCCATCAAGAACAGCGCTCAGGTATTTTTTTTTTTTTCCTGTTTGCAGCCATGATTTTCATACAGACATACCTGAGCTATCTTTAGGCTGAGTAGCACAAATACTTTGGCTAATGAGCTGAGCCAGCCATTTTCCATTATTCCAAGGTCTTCAGCCCAGACTATTCAGGACTTAAGTGAATCCTCAGGTTTTTACAGTTGTTCTGAGTTCAGTGTGAGAGCTACCTATTTTAAAGCTGTCACTCTCATACCTATGCCAGTTGCAGGCACATCAACTGAATGCAGTAAGAACACACCTAACCTGTTTAAAAAGATGAGGGTCAGTGGATGTGTTTCTGCAACTTCACCTCTTTTACACGGGTCGGCAGTAGCTAGCCTCTGTGATCTGAGTCACATACCAAGATCTTTGTAAAGCTGAAGGCTACATGACATAATTACACGTTTTGGAGACGTGAGGGGAGAACACTGGGAGCTGATGGTAATAACCCTCCAGGAGTTTCCCATACCTTTGCAGGGCAGAGCTGCGCTCAGCCAAACCTGTAGCAATGTCCCATATAGACCCTGAAAGCTCAGTCAGAGAATACCTGCCCGTTCAGTTTGAAGGAGGATAAGGATTCAGATTACCTACGGCCTTTTTTGCTGTCCCAGCCCCACTTTCAGCTTTGCAGCAGTCTCAACGTAGAAGTTATATTTCAAATACCTGTCCATATGCTTTTGGTATACTGGAAGGAGGTCCTAGTAGCATTCTCTCATCAGTATCTCCCTAAATAGGGAAGAAGGGTTAGAGAGATGAAACCCTTAAAAAGATAAAGCTAGATCTCTATCTATGTATAAAGTTATAAGATAAGAGCTGCAGAGCAAAAGCAGACAACGCTGCAACCCAGCAGCCTACCACGCTGCTCCTTCTGCCTCTGCGGGGAAGCACAGCCATCCCTGAAAGACCAGTGAATGTGAGAACAGTAACTAAATACAGGATTTTTTTTAGTATGTAATTAAGTTAAAAACAAAAATCAACCGGCTCCTTGTGTATGTAATTTCATACTTTACAGATATAATTTAAAAGTTTAGTCTGCAAAATAAAGAGGAAACCAAAGTGGCTAATTCTGTGTGTCCTAATTTAGCAAACAAGTTTTTGTATTTTCACAGGCGCTTAATATGTGTATCTTGGGGAACTAGAAAGGATTGTTTGAGTTGTTGGCAGAATCAAGGCTTCCTATAAACAGCACAGAAACAGACCTTCAAAGTAAAGCAGATGATTTCCTACAGTTTATTTTCTTTCTGATGTGTCTTTTTTGAATTATTGCTGTTTGGTTACTAGAAAACACTTTCTAAATTTTTGCAGTACATATGAAAGCAAACCTTTGCAAAAAGCCAAAGCAGCAAAATGTTTCATTTCTTTACCCAAATTCTTAAGTAATTATCTCAATAAATTCTCTGAGCTCTGCTCCTGTCTCTGGCTCTACCTTTCTTGGCTTTGCACGCCCCATTCCAATTTCCATTGAAGCCAAAGCAAAATTATCCATTTGCCCTGCTTTAAAGTTCCAAGAAGACACTTACATTATTGGAATAATAATTTCAATTTAGCTCAGGCTAAATGTAATCATTCCTACGTCACTGAACTAGTAAACAAGAAGTGGTTAAGCTGTATCAACTACTCTTTGACTATGGGAGAGAGGATAATAGTTGACTTTCTGAACAAGTAAAGTAAATCCGTGGTTTTAAGTGTGCATTTGTAATTTAATTGTCTTTTTTTAAAATTTACAAGTTATTAAACTTGAGTTCCAAAAACTGCTTAGGGATTTTCAAATGACAGGAAAGGAAAATACTACATTATGTATTTGTTCATTACAAAACATATTCCTTTTTATGTCACTGTGAACACCCAAATAATACCTTCTTTTCCCTGGGAAAGATGACTGACCAGGATGTCAAATACTTGGAAGACTTGCAAGAGGAATTTGACTTCAGGTATAAAACAATACAAAGCTTAGGTAAGAGATTTTATAATATTTTTTAGATTGTCTATGAAATGGCTGATTCTGCAGCTAGACCATAGTATCAGGGTTTTTGTGCATTACACAGACAATACATGTAAACATAAAACCTGGATTTTTAGTTTATATGAAGTTACAGTCTTGGAACATAATGACTTTTTGGGGGTTAAGAGGGTAAACAGGATCTTGTTGAACAAGTATAGTTATTTTCTATAGATAAGCTGCCTAATGGAATGAAAAGTAGTAATTTTCCTAATTTAAAGAACCTATTTTTCCCATTTCTTCACCTTTGACATGGCCCTTCCTTGGCAGGATGTGGAAGAGCCTCTTATTTCCCAGAGTAAAGTTGTGCAAAACTGATTTTTTAGCCTCTAACTTGGCTTGCTGTTCTTTTTTGACCACAGTGGTGATAACCAGCTGGTAAGCACTTTTAATGCATGTTTGACCAGCCTGTGATGGTTGAGATCTGCACATGGCAACAGTCCTTGCACGATCTCTTTCAGAAAAGAAACTGACGTCCACTTGTGTCTGCTCAGATATCTTTGTATTATCTCCCTTTGAACGTGAAAAGATATTGGGCTTGAAATGTCTGAGTTCTTAAACATGCCAGTCCTATATGTTTAAGGCTGGACGTGGCCAGGCAATTGGAAGAGATCAAGTTGCCGTGGTTTAATGAGTTGTTAGTCATCAGGTCAATCATAATTATTAACCGCACAGATGATTGAAGCCTGCCCCACGTGCAAAATAAAACATGCTTACATAAATCATTTTCAGGGCTTAAAATTTCACTGTGTCAACAAATGCTTTACAGCAGTGCAGCCCGCTTGCCGTCCCCTACAGTGTGCATGAGCAATTGCTGTGGCTGACAATTGGTTACTTGTCTGCCTCTGTTGAAACATCCACCGTAATGAAACAGGAAAATGTCAGTCCTGAGCTTAGCAGAGACACAGTTGGCACCAATTTCTTTTTTGAAGGTAGCATGAAAGATGCGAGAAGAGCGAAAGGTGGGGGCAGGTGAGGGTGGGGGAAAGAACTGCATATGAAAAAGCATGGGGCAAGCTTGGGGAAACTTGAAACTAATGCATGATGTAAGGAAGGAAAAAAAAAGTTATGGGGAGGGGAAAATACCCAGTGATCAGTACTCCTGGCTGCGAAATCCCCGTGGCGATGAACACGATCTGTTTCAAACACCTAACCTCCGTTCTCTCAGCCAGACACATAATTCACATCAAATCTAAAGAGCTTTGGTTTAACTACTGACACCACGAGCATATTTCAGTAGGGCACAGATCAATCATTGATCCAAGCCAGATGTACAAAATACACAAGTGTGAACATGAATAAGAAATTTATAGATTTCTAGGTATCATCTGTTTTCTACCTTTTCCTGTTCCACATATACACCTAGCGGAGTGGAGTCATAAAACCTTATCTTAAACCTGTACTAAAGTTAGCTCATTCAAACGAAACACACTATTACATAATCTACTGATGTCTGCAGTTTATTTTTTCACTAGTTCATGCTGCAGTCTGGTCGTGGTTTTTTTCCCCTCCTCCCCCTTATAAACACGCACACATACCCACACAGGCACTTATACTGATTTTTTTTCACCCTTCTGCAGAACAGAGCGACAAAAACAGCGCCCTCATTAAACAGGAAATGTTGGCGTTGCAGGCGATGCTCAATACTTTAGACTACAAGAGAAAGGTTTGTGACATGTTATCATTTGTGGTTCGTCTGCTTTCTCCCCTTATTCCCACACTGACTACTCAAATGCGTATGTGTGCCTTTTTAAATTCTCCTCTCAGAAGAACAGACAAGTAACAGGTGTTACAAATCCACAAAAGGTTTTGGGTGAGTGCAAGTGATTTTTGACTAGCAGTTAAGAAACTGGCAATTAAGTCACAGCCCAATCAAAAATATGGTTCTGCACACCTTAGAAGGGGGGTGAAGGCATCACTTCCCAGGACCTAAACAGGTAACTTAGTTGGCTATATATACCTTCTAAAGTAAACAGAAAGTATTCAGAGTAAATGTAATCTAATAATTACAGAAAAATCCCAAACAAACAAGCCAGCCAACCAAACCAACAACCCACCAGTGGTACCTTGCTCTGTTCAGTGACTGAGACTTACAAACGTGACAAATATTCCCCTGCCACTTCTTTGCTGGCACAGAAAGCAGTACATTTAGGCAATTTTTTTTGTGTCCATGTGCTTTTTACAGATAAAAGCAAGCAAGCAAAAATCCCCAGTGCACTGGATATGATACAAAACAAAAGAAGGACTTTTTGACCGTGACAGTACTTGCAAATGTCAACTTCTTGGAGGTGTTATGCCCATAAAGAATGCACAATCCTCCTTCTCACCCCCCAGAAAAGACGTCTTACTGAGGAAGAGTTAGTAGAGATTCAGGATTAATTCCAAGTACCATGGGCAATGAATCCAGTCACCTCTGAGTTCAAGAGACTAAAGCTGTAGGGGCTAAATATAGTTACTTTCAAAAGTAATTTGAAAGAAATGTAATCAGCACTTTTATAATTGCTGAATTTTGTGGCTGTTCCCTGTGGTCAGTTTGTGATACCTTTCCTATTTTACAGGAAGTACTCAGTAAAATAGGGCGTGTGATTCACGAGATCGATATGCTTATGAGCAACATGCTGACTGAAGAGCTGCTAGACTGGAAGAGACGGCAGCAGATTGCCTGCATTGGGGGTCCTCTCCACGGTGGGCTTGATCAGCTCCAGAACTGGTAAACGTGCCTTGAGCTTGTGTTTCCACTGAAAACCACAGGAAGTCTGCTGCATATTAAAAGATCTTTCCTTTAGATCAGTTACCTTGAAACAGCAGCAGATTCATTAGCAGCTAAGCAAGTAAATAACAAAAGTGCAATTTGTTTTGATGGTCTACATTTGCCCTTCAGAATTAATAACGTTACAGTGAACTGCTAAGCCTGAGCTGTGGCAGTTGGTCATTTTTGGATTTGACAGTTGTTCCAGAAACATGATACATAGCCTCTCGGGAGTTTTGCTTGAGTAAGAACTGTGCTGACTGCGTTTGTCGCTGAGGACAGTGGGAGTTGCTGGGTAGACACTTCATGCTTTGACTCACTAGGTACTCCACTCCTCCAGACTTCAAACTACACGGGAATTGAA
Source organism: Tetrax tetrax (assembly GCA_009806455.1). NCBI lineage: Eukaryota > Metazoa > Chordata > Aves > Otidiformes > Otididae > Tetrax > Tetrax tetrax. Next base: position 21,317 of record WHYT01015598.1, on the reverse strand, counting down.
TGGCAGTAGTCTCTGTGGCGCTATGCCCAAGGGGATTGCAAGTGAAAAAAAAAAAAAGAAAAGGAAAAGGCTTTATATTTAAAAAGATGATGCAGCTAATGACCAGCTAGATGTCCTGGTCATTTTTCTCCCATTAAATATCTCTTCTGGAGAACTGGAGAAGCTGACATAAAGAATAAGAAGAAAAAAGGAGGGGAAAAAAAAGAACCTTTTTAGGTTTGAAGAAAAAGTATTTTTTGCTTTTTTTTAATGTGGTTTTTTTTCCACTGAAGTTTTTTTTTTCCCCAGTGTAGATGTTAAAAATAGTTAAAAGATGTGATTTTATACACACATACCCTATTAAATTGTTAGCAAGTGTGTTTGGATTTGATTTGCCTTACTGGTTTTAGATTTCTGAGAAAGGCCCTTCCTCACTCTTCGTAACTTTTTTTTATTTTATATAAATATTATCCTTTTAAAGAGTATTTTGCAAAACCACTAGGCTGTAGGAAAGAAATAAAATTGGCACAAGTGCCCTGCAGGTAAAACATCAGAACTGTGTGTATCTCTCTCCTAAATTACCACAGACAGTGCTGCATTGTTGGTGGTGAGGCCTGTTGCAAAAATATTTATCTCTGAAAATAAAGTAGGACATTTTTCCTAATGTATTTATATATTCCTGTAAACAAAAGATGAATGGACATGAGTTTGGATAACGGTAGAAAGCACCAGTTTATACTGATTCAGATTTCCCTAAGCAAGAATTCAGTACCCATTATGTTCTAAGAAATTATTTACATGAAAGATTGCAAACTGATCTTTTGTCTTGCTGTAGTTTTACGCTGTTGGCAGAGAGTCTTTTTCAAGTTAGAAGGCAACTAGAAAAACTGGACGAACTGTTGACCAGACTGACTTACGATGGGGACCCTATCCCAGTGCAAAGACCTCAGCTGCTGGAAAAAGTCAACTTTCTGCTCTACAATCTTTTCCGGAAGTGCGTAAGCCATTGTCAACATACATAAACTTTAGCTGAACTGAGACAAATTTATTGGCAACAATGAGACCATATTGTTAAGACAAAAAAAAATGAAAGAAGGTTGATTCTCTGAGGATCTTAAAGACCAAGTTTCCAATACAAAAAGTATGTACAGCTGTCACCAACATTCCTAGAAACTGAAAGTGCCAGGCAGCTTCTCATGTGTAGTAGTTCAGGGTTTGTGATCAAGTTCTGCCTCTAGGTGAACACACAAAATCCACTTATTTCAGGAGGAGTCATGTAAATACTGCTGCGAAAAGGTTGGAGGTTTTGGTTTTTGTTTGTTTAAGTAAAGTGGCTAATTTGTTCTTGGCTTTCCTCTTCCCCACCAAGACATTCTATGAATACATAAAATATTATAATCATTCCTCTTTTGTACTGGCTTTACGAGAGATATACCACAAGTGACTATCTGAAAGCAAAACATGGTCAATTGTTGGGGTTTTTTTTAAGAATGAAAAAAAAAGCTAAAACAACTATTTAATTTCACTGGAATCAGGCTCAGTGCATTTTCATACTCTGTCTTACGGTTCTGATAAAAGTCTTGGTCTTCCAGACTTGTATCAGCCTGGCATTTTAGGACTATGAAATTTTTAATGTATTCCAAATATCTATTTGGGAACAATTCAACTGTAAGTTAGACCACTGGATCATTTTGAGTACTGAGTGTTGGAATACATACCCCCCACTTCAGCATCTACAGAGAAATAAATCTCTAAGAGATAACAGCACTTTTTTTTCCCCAAATATAGCTGTTTGTTTGTACATATTCCTAACAATCTATTTGTTTCACTTCTTTTCACACAGTTCATTCGTGGTTGAAAGGCAGCCCTGTATGCCAACACATCCCCAGAGGCCAATGGTTCTTAAAACATTAATACAGTTCACTGTTAAGTTAAGGTAAGGAAAGGAAATCTGATATCAATTTCTTCATTTGTGTACTGAATTTTATCCTAGGATACTGTTCCAGAGTCTAGAAAGCAAAGCAGACCAACTTGTGTTGGAGATCCTTTTGACTCCAGAGAGAGTTTTCTGGAATGGGGGCATAGAGGCCACAGAACCTGTCACTTGTACTAAGTGGCAGTAAAAAGTAAATCAGTCTGAGGAAGAAAGGCACATTGTGGCCACAAGCCAGCACCATCAGGATTCTGTATGCATTGTAATTCTTGTTTTAATGACTTTGCAAACTGAGTAAATAATGATCGGCATCATACAAGCCAACATCAAAATACTCAGAGGTACTTTTCCACAGAAGAAAGAGAAACACTTGCATTTTGGGAGGCTCTGCTGAATCAATGGTAAGCTCTCTCCCACTAGCTCCTTGCCTGACTTTGTGAAAAGAGCAAAGATGGGAGATTTCCACATCACAGCATAAAGAATGCATGGAGGGTCGTGAGGTGGAAAGGGTACGCGAAGCACAGTACATATACATCTGCAGTGCAGTCATAGATCTCGCATATCCATTTCTTAATTGTTACCTCTTTGTTGTCTCCCTAGCAATTCCCTCAAACACATACTAACTTTTCCACATAGTTGCAGGGAGGGTACAACACCTGCCACTGGAACAGCTCAGCCCCTCTTTCTGAGTACACAACCCTGTAAATCGTTGATATAATCCTAGCCTAATCTGTTTTCAGATTATAATCATTTCAGATACTTTGGTGTGGAGCTACTGGTCTCTAATATTTTCTGGTGAAAAATTTATTCTGTTAATATTCATTTTACATTTTCTGTTTTGAAGGTTGCTAATTAAATTGCCAGAGCTGAACTACCAGATCAGAGTGAAAGCAACTATTGACAAGTAAGAAACTTTAAAGTGAAGATATTTTCTCTCCCGCTACAAAGACAACAAAGGTTTTTTCAATTGCTACCCTATCTGATTTAGAAGTTGCTCTAAAAAAAAAGAAAAACAAAAAAAACCCCCAACAACAGTAAAATAAAACCAGTTAAAACATCACGGTAATGCTTTTTTTTTTTTTTTTAATGTGGAAGACTTCTTTGTCTTTTTTTTTAAAAAGCTATTTCTAATTGATATTTTTAAATTGGAGGCAAGCAGTCCATTTAAGATTGTTTCAAGGCTTAGATAAAGTTAATCAGTCTGAAATAGCAGCATCACATAAAAATGTTAAATCAAAGTGTATGGCATTTATGGGATAGTTAGCTTTGAAATAGCACTTATCTCTGCTTGTGTTGATAGGCCCAGTACCTCCAATGCAGCTGCTCCAAGTAGTACATGAACCTTGTGCTTGAAAAGCTGGTGCTGTAATTACTAACTATGGAGCCTAGACAGTTTTACCCCTGCCCAAAATGAAGACTGCTACATAAACTCCTCCTTTCTAAGGGATTTGGTACTTCAATACCCACTTATCATTCCAATGCCAGAAAAAAAAAGCTAGATAAAATACACTACTAGATAAAATACATCTAGCCAGATGCAAAGGTCTAACTGGACAGTACAAATTTCAGTTCTTCCATTTAAAAATTCCAGTTGTATTTGTAATACAAATTAACTTCAATGGGAAAAAAAAAAAATCTACTATCTCAAGATAAATTTCTCAGTGCAAGTATGGCTTATGCATTTACTGATTCACAATCTATTTCCTCCCCCTACCCCTCTTCTATTTTAGGAATGTTTCAACTGTGAGGTAAGAAAATAAATATTAGATTTCCTAATTTATCCAATACGATATTATTTGAGTACTTAAGTGTAATGTCCTCCACAGTAATCGTAGGTTTGTTCTGTGTGGAACACATGTGAAAGCAATGAACATGGATGAATCTGCAAATGGAAGTCTGTCAGTAGAATTTCGACATTTGGTAAGGCTGACTGCTTTTTTCCTGTCGTGCACCTCTGGTAAAGAAATAAATGATTCTTTAAAAACTATGCAGGGAGATCTGTATTACCATCAAGTCTACATTCCGTAAAATAAGACTATATATTTTCACAGAAATGACGAAGCAAATCCTAATAATGCCAGAAAAGAAAAATACTAATCATGCTGAATTACACAGCTTCTCAGAAACTGAGTTTTGTTAAAAAACCCAAACCAAACAAAAAAACCAAACCACAGCACCATTGTCTAGGGGAAAGATATAATTGAGTGCTTTAGATCTGGTTGAAATTAATGCCTGCAATAACAGTTTTTTGAGAGACTATAGTACTGCTTCTGTAACTTCTCTAATACCCCAGTGAATGATGCTTTCTGACTAGACTCCCTCCCCTATGCGTGTTGGTTTTTTTTTGCTTTACCACAGATGCAGTGCATCAGTGTAGTTTTTCACAAGGAGATAGAGATCGATGGTCTTTAGTGCTTTTTTTGTATTACACACTCCACAAGCACCCTTATTAACACTTTGTTATATTAACTTAGTTTCTTTAAAAATTCTTTAAGAATATCAAAAGAATATTCACTTAAATAGACTTTTCAAGGCATAGCCTTGATCAGAGTGTATTTGTATATTGTAAACAAAACTTTAGTATACTAAGATCACCATGGTTACAAATGACGGTCTTTCTATGTACTTCTATCTGTAGTTTCTTTGCCACCTAAATAGTATTTTGTTTTATACAGCAACCCAAAGAAATGAAATCAAGTGCTGGAAGCAAAGGAAATGAGGTTTGTGCATTTATTTTACATGTTATTTTTTGATTACTCTCACAAATATTTCAGATTAGATTTTATTTAAATCAAAGAACAACCATATGCTGTAAGATTTTGAAAATATATTATCCTTATATTAAGTATAGGACCAATTATCACATGACAGTATAATGAGAACTTTTCAGAAGTACTCAGAAATTTTAATTACATGCCCCAAATTTGTGTATTAAAAAGTTGCAATAGAAGGTAGGAAGTAGTAATCTGAATGTACACATTCCTCTTTCAGGCCACCTTTTTGGTCATTTACATTTTGAAAAAAATAAGCTTTTTGAGTTTTTTACTGAAACAATTTCTCCTATAAGAACGGTTCTTTAAATGTGCATTCTGTTGGCCAAGTTTACAGCTGAAGTAAGGGTATAATTATATTTGCATCAAAGAAGTTGGCTTGCCTCAACTGGGATCAGTGTGCTTAGTTTACCAATACCCATCTAAGTCTGGCCATAGGTTCTCCTCTTCTGGTGACACTGTACTATGACAAACAAACAAAACAGCCCTAACAAACCTGCAGGTACTTTGCAGTACCCAGATTTGAGAGACATGCACATACTACCTGGCACCTAAGGTGAACAAGTGAGACCACAGGAGATCCTGCATCTGATAATAACTCTGCCTTGCAAAGGGAAAATCCAGCTTACAGCAAAAGGCTTTTGCATTAAATACTCAACCATCAAATGACTACTGGTTCACTGCTGTGGTCATTGCAAGTGCTTGCTTCCTAGCAGAGGAGCTTAAAATCCATACATTCTTGCTTTGTGGAGAACAGAAATCAGTAGTAGTAACATGGGCGCTAATCCACACCCAGAACTCCGTGCCACTGCATTCACCGTGTCGCAGAGCGCTCCCTCCATTCCTGTGTTACCCTCCAGCACCCCTCACATCCAGACCACCGCTTGTGCTTGTTCCCCTGCCCAGTTCCTCAGTATCTGCACAGCTTTACCCTGCGTCCTTCTCAGCTCCAGCTTCCTACGACTGTGATTCCCTGAAGTGCCCCTGCTCTCACAGACAAAATCAGAATCACAAGCAAGAAAGTTGCAGCCTTCATTGATTCACCGTCTGCACCACTGGCCGGAAGGGAACGTAGAAATGCCCAGCCAGGGGAGAAGGCAGGCTGTCCTCATCCAGCAACTGAAGGCAGTAAGCAGGGAGGGGAAAGGCACGCATATGCACAAAGTCTAGGGTGGCCATGGATCATCACCATAAATTTAGCATTGCTATTTAACAGGAAAAGTCTGCAGATAAGTCTCTGATTGAAGCAAGAGTCAGAAGCTTGCAGCCAATGCTACAGCCTCTGCCAATGCTACCAGAAAAATTAGTGTCTCCCAAGGTAACTGAAATCCTAGGATGCTTCTACGAAAGCCATTTACTTACCTAGGAAGTGAAATTGCCTATACTGGTTTTAAGGTATCTCCATACCAATATAACTTTTTTGCACAGTAGAAGTGCTGATAAAGTTGTATTGGCAAGTTTCAAAATAAATAAATTTAAAAAATTAAGGAAATGAAAACAAATAAATCACTTATCTCACAGTCCAAATAGGTGTAGTTGTACAAGCATAAAAGTTATTACAAGCAGTCTTTAAGTACAAGGCAAAGGAGTGATCAGCATGGAGAATTTTAACCAAATACCTAAAGCAGAAGATACTTGTGCACGCTTCACACGGTATTTCTGAACAATGACTTGCAACCTGATTAGCAATACTGAAACTCAAGGCTTACCTCCCATTTACTTTGCTACTTACAAAGTCATTTGCATAGAGACAGGCAAATGTAAAAATGTAGGTTTAAAAATGTTGGTGCTCTACTTTTGGTAGCATTTTACTCCCACTTTCACACATTGTGCCTTTATAACTATAAAACACAGGACTCTGGAGAATTAGGACAGCTGAGCTGTGAGATGGTTCACTGCTATGATTTCCTCAAATAGAGCTTCTCCTTGGTCATATCATAGTCTGCGAAATCATTATTAGCATGAACAAGTGTTTTGGTTAACAGTGGCTATAATAATTTTAAAACTTGGTTTGTTTACAGGATGTTTAGCAAGCCGAGAGTGTAGTTGTTAAGTATTACCTGCCTCATAAAAATAAGTGGAAGCTCAAATATTTGAGATTTGTCCTTTCATGCAGATATGTGTTTTTGCCTAGATGATTTTTCCATAATAAAAATATAGGCTTTTGTGAAATCATAACACGAGGGAGGGGGAAGGGAAGTTTCATCAGCCCTTTTCAACTTTGCGTGAGCAATACAGGTTGAGCTGGATTGATTTGACCTTTATTAAAACATTTGAGCTCATTTGATGGTTGAGTATTTAATGCAAAAGCCTTTCGCTGTAAGCTGGATTTTCCCTTTGCAAGGCAGAGTTATTATTCAGATGCCTCAGGATCTCCTGTGGTCTCAGCCTCTCATTTATATGGTATCTTTTGTTGTAGTGTCCTGTCTTCAGTAAAAAGAAACTTTTTGATTTGGGATTTTTGATTGTTTCTTTTTAAAAAAAATCTGACAAAACAAATATGTGATGGAAGGAAAAAAAAAAAACAAACCCAAACAGGGCAAAGACAAATAGATTTTTATGCTTTGACTTCCGGGAATGGAAGTGTATTTCAAGAGATGTTTCCCAAGGGAAAGATTTGGATCTTTACAGAGTTATGCTGGTTTGTAATCAAAACAAAACACTTGTACCACAAACTTTAATCAACTACAACAAACAGGTTTTCATGGTTCCTTTCTGTCCAAGTAAAACTTGGGGTTTTTTATTACCAGATTTGCTTTGGATTAATGATTTAGGTCTCTACTCCTTCAACTAGTACCATCTAAGTATACCTACAAAGTAGCTGTTGTGAGATGGGGGCCTACTCGTCATTGAAGCTGTGACTTTGTTTTGTTTCTAGTTTGTTTCTCCTTGAAGTTTAACATCTCTGTTTAAATTGGAACTGTCAATCAGTAAAGAAACTTTAGGAAAATTTGGAGACAATCTTTATCAGATGCAAAAAATAATCTACTAACTTCTTGCATGCAACACCTTAAACGTGGGTTTTAAATTAAAAGCAAAAGTGAAAAGTTTAAAAGTGTTGCTTTAACAATGTTAAGGGATTTTTTCAGGCCCATCAGGAAAAACCACCAGTTCTGGACTAACTTAATATCAGCGTTTAAGAAACAAATTATTTCCTTCACTTCTTTCTTTTCCTGCTCTACTTATATATTTGATACATGTTTTCTTTCAAAGCTGTGCAATCTCAGCACTTGGATCACTAAAACAGTGCTAAATGCCAGCTGTGCATTCACAGATTTATAATCTACTTGCTCCCTCAGGGCCCTCACATGGTGACCGAGGAACTGCACTCCATCAGCTTTGAAACACAAGTCTGCCTGTATGGATTGACTATAAATCTGGAAGTGAGTATTCTAGCGATTTTCTGGGGCAAGAATAAAAAGCGTTTTCCAGCAGCTTATATGAGAGTAACCATGGGGGGCCAGACCATGGGTCCATCTATCCTAGATTTTGTCTTCAGCAGCAACCATAAACAGACACAAGATTTTGAGAACTTCCAAACAGAAAGAAGTATACATAGGTTTACAGCACCATTTTTAGCTCTTTTCTTCAGAAGCTCCAATACTGACTCTCACAGTAATTTTGTTAGGCCATGGCAAGGTAATACATCTTACTAAACAAAGACTGTAGGATCCATTGGAGTCAGCGACAACGTCCATATTCACTGGCAGGCACATCCCTCCAGTAAGCATTATAAATTAATACATTAGAGAAAGTCTGTGATACCAACTGCAAGTCATAGGCTAAGGACATCCCTGTGTGCCCTGTGTATCACTAGAACCTCTTCTAGTGATAAGGACTGCCACAAATCACCCTTCTGGCTGCAGGCTGGCACGCCCATACAGTTGTCGTGCAGCTACAGCTAGGCTTTCTGTCCAAGTCCAGCTAACCCAAGTCCTGAACGCCCTTTGAAACGCCACTTCTCTCTTGAAATGCAAGCCAGATATCAGTTACCAGCCGCTGGTCCTGCTCCACAGACTAAAGAACAGTATTTTGAGGGGTGGAAGAACAAAAGGGGAAGGAAGAGGGGGCTAAAAGAAAACAAAGCATAACACAGCACTAACACTTTCCTTAGCGGCATTTACACACTGTGCTTGTTCTTTCCACCAGACCAGCTCTTTGCCTGTGGTGATGATTTCCAATGTCAGCCAACTACCCAACGCATGGGCTTCTATTATTTGGTACAATCTATCAACCAATGATCCTCAGGTATGTTTTCAATAGGCAGGTATTGACTTTCTGCATTTTCACATGTCTATTATTTGGATACCAAATATATTCATTATAAAGAGGCTGTGTTTTCCTCTTAATCTGGCTTTATTTTCTCATGTATGTGTTATCAACATCATACTTCAATGTTTTTTGCTTTATTTTTTTATCTTCTGCCCAGATATAAAGCCACATGCGTGCTTAGCCTTCCTTTTTGTAGGCTGAAGTAGTAGTTCTTAAACTAAGGAAAAGTGACAGCCCTTCTCCACTGCTTTTCTAGTTGGAAATTGTCTTTTTTAGATACGGTTGACCAAAACTGTACATGGCACAAAATAATTCTACTAGCACCATTCAAAACTGTCAAAGTAGGTGTGTAGGTGGGTCTGTAACGTACTCAAGTGCTGCTTTCTCTCATACATTTTTATAGAAGCTAGTGCTTGCTATGGAGAAGATCTTAAGTGTCAGGTAGCACCTTCTAGTGGCTCTAAAAATGATCAAAAGCAGAATCATTCTTTCTCAGGCTCCTGCTGGCTCAGCACATATTTTAGATTCAGTCACTGTTACTGTATCTGGAGATAGTAGAATAGTGCTGTCACTCTCTCTAGGGTTCCCCCCTCTCCCCTCCCCGTGGAACTCTGCCCAGGCACCCAAGTGGACCTTGCTGAGTGGCTGCAGGTGGGAGGGCTGGCACTTTTTTACCCCAATGTATCCCGCACCCACTTCATTTTTAGCACTTCTGGCTTCTGCTCCAGTACTGGCATCTGTCTTTTACAGCCTGTAGTGTATTTCACAGTTGGTAACAAAGCACTAATTCTGTTGCAGAATTTGTCTTTCTTCAACAATCCCCCCAGTGCCACTTTAAGTCAGCTCTTAGAAGTACTGAGCTGGCAATTTTCATCGTACGTCGGTCGTGGACTCAATTCTGAGCAGCTCAACATGCTGGCAGAAAAACTTACGGGTAAGACCGAAGAAATATACAGATTTTATTTGCTTTTGGGCTCTTCTATTTGATAGTCACAGATAAGCATGACCTCCACTTCCAAAGTTGACTTCAAAAATGCCACAGTGACCTTTTTTTTTGGTTTAATAGAATAGCACATGTCAGCTTATTCTTACCACAAAGTGATTCAACGTCTGAACTTCCATGCTGCTAAACTGAAGAAAGAGGGCATCAGAGTCACACTGAACTGTGATGTTATTTTGTTTCCTTAGCAAGTAATTTATCTCAGGCATCTGAAATCAAAAGGAAGTCCTTTTGCTTGCTTACAGGGTTTGGTTTCATTTTAAGTAACCCTCCTTGTGAGTCTGTTTAGTTCTGGGACCCATCCTTCACTGGTGACAGCATAGCAAAGAGGCCCTGTAACTTCAACGAGATGAACTATTGAACACTTTGGTCTGACCATCCCTGAGAAGGGAGAGGCCTTAGGGAAAGCTGTCAGAAGAAGAGAAAGCCTTATTATAAATTATAAGGAAGGAAATTATAAAGGAGAAGGAAATTATAAAATATATTGTGAGCTGTAAGAAACAGCAAGCTGAGGGTATAATAATACCTCTGCTGTTGGGCAAGAACAAAAGCATCTGTCAAAGCTGGGAAGTGAAAACTGGTTTCCTTGGATACCAGTTACTTCTTCTGATGGTTTCTTAGAGATTTCTTGCTTAGTGGAGATAGTGGAGTTGAGAGGTGCCATTGTAAATCAGCAAGAATCATAAGAAACAGAAAAATAAATTGTCTTAAAATATGGAAACTCAAGATAAAGTGAAGGCCAAGAGAAGTAACAGTTGGGCTAAAAACTGAAATGGTGCACAGAGTGTTGCAGAAACAGTCCCAGGCAAATATGCAAATATTCCCAAAACTACCATTATTAGCTTCTTCAAAAGGATACAGAAAAAGTGATCTACAGCCCCTTAGCACGCCCCTCTCAATCCCTCTCCAAGTCTGGATGTACTGTACCGCCCCCTCCCCCCCGCCGCCAACTGTACAGATATCAAGCTATATCTGGTTCAAAACTTCGGGAAAAGAGACTCACTGGTTTTTTTTTTCCCCTATTCTCTCAGGACAAGTCAGTTACAATGACTATCAGCTATCCTGGGCAAAGTTCTGCAAGGTATAGTTCTGAAAGTAAAACTAGACTCTTCTTTCTCTTAACACCCTCATGAATGCCTAATTCTGTCACTTTGATGCTACTGATAAGATTCCCACTTGCCATATGTGGGACTTGTAGCCCATCAGAATCACATTAACTGTAAAAATTTTTTACAGGAAAATAATATTTCCAGAAGTTTAAAGCTTGGGCTAAGAGATCTACATAGTTACATTCCTACAGAGATCACAAGCTGTCATTATAGTGTGCCCTATATATTTCTGTAAATGATCAATAGATTGTGCTATCAAAGCATACAATACATTTTTCAAAAAGCATACAGTAATTTTTTTCATATGCTCGGTTGTGACTATTTCAAGTCAGTTGATATATTCAGTATCTTTGATGAGTAATGGAAAATTATTGAAAAAGAAGGGTAAACCCATTTTATTCATATTAATTACATCCTTTAAACATGTATAGAACCTTGGAAGGAAGTTCAACTTTCTCATCATCATTTCTATCAAAATGTAATTTCATTGCCAAGAAAAAACAACAAGTGTGATTTATTTTTTTTTTCCCCTTGAAAAATGAGGTGCTTCCAATGCATATCTTAGAAATCAGTTGTTTTTATGTCAGGCTGAAAGACATTATTCAAAAAAGCAGATCCAATTTGTCATTCTTGCTTGAACAAACTAGATTACTCTTAAGAAACTGAGATAGCTGCGTTATCTGGATGTTAGGTAACAACACTCTCACAATTCTCTTCTTTTGTTGTGTTTTTGTTTTGTTTCTTACTGTTAGGAACATTTGCCTGGAAAGTCTTTTACCTTTTGGGTTTGGCTTGAAGCCATCCTGGACTTAATTAAAAAACACATTCTTCCTCTTTGGATTGACGGGTGAGCAACAGCGAAACAGCTGTATATTGATCTCTGTTTTGTCTTTTTTTTCTTTACTAATCTTAGTTTTAGCTATGCAGAAGAGAATTTGCAGAGTTTAATTCTTCTGTCTCCCTCTTCCCATTTATAACTTTTTGAAACTTTGCCAAAAGGGAGCACCATGGAATCTCTTAGAAATGCAGGTTTAGATCTGTGTATCAGTTCTGTCAGCGCAGTCAAGGACTGTGATAGATTTCATTACTATGACGATAGCACTTCGAGCTCAGTGCCGTACTCTACATGTAACTCATGTGAAGCCTTTTTCATAGTTTCAAGACCTTATAAAGATTTTGTAACCAGGCTTTGAACACCTATATAAAGTTTGGCCAGATACATTCCATGGATTGAAGTCTGTATTTTGTTCCAAAAGCAAACCCATGATTTCCTGTTACACTTCAGGTACGTAATGGGATTTGTAAGCAAAGAGAAGGAACGGATTTTGCTCAAAGACAAGACACCAGGAACATTTTTATTAAGGTTTAGTGAAAGCAATCTGGGTGGAATTACCTTTACTTGGGTGGATCAGTTAGAAAATGGTAAGTATAATTTTTAAAAAAATAAAATAACATAAGCCTCAAATTCTGCAGTACACCTGTAATACAGGAGCCACCGTTTCTATGGTTTGAAAGTAAAATTCGTGTGTATTGTGTCTTAGTATGGTTTTGGGTAAGATACAAGTATTGTATTTACTGAAACACAAACCAAAACTTTCAAAGTCTACCTCTCAGTTTTTTTGTATTAACTATGTAAGTTTATTAGGAGGGGTACCTGCTTACTGCAGGCTTTAAATTTGTTTCCACCTGTGCAGAAAGTATAACTCGAAAGATACTAACTTTGGTACACACAGGTAAAATCCACGCCAGTGTTAACTGCAAAAGAAAGGCAAAAATACCTTCCAACTGCAGATGCTGTCCTACAGTTATCAGCGGTTACGGTGCCTTTGTATTTTTACAGGAGACGTAACATTTCATTCGGTGGAACCCTATAACAAAGGTCGCTTATCTGCGCTGCCTTTTGCCGACATACTGCGCGATTACAAAGTTATTATGGCAGACAACGTTCCTGAAAACCCTCTGAAGTATCTGTATCCAGACATTCCCAAAGATAAGGCCTTTGGCAAACACTACAGCTGTCAGCCAAATGAAGGTTGGGCTCCATTTCTGTATTTACCCTTTCTGCAAAGCAGCTGCAAAGTCAAGACGCAATTTGAGGAATGGTGGGGAGGAGGAAGGGAACACAATGAGATGCCTCCTTTAATTGGCATCTTCAAGGGAACTGTTTTAACGTGTGTCTATCATTTAAACAGCTTCATTTTGTAAATATATCCCTTGTCTTAGAGGTTACATTAGAGGCAATAACAACAATTTTTAAAAGAAGCTCAGAAACAGATCTTAAGGTAGAAAGAGTCAAAAAATAGGATTTTTTTTTTTTTTTTTACTAAATTCAGTGCTTGGATGTTCAAAGGAGATGAAACTGAAAAGTCATCCTTCTTCTCGGCTTCATAATTGTGTTACACTGTAGCATGCTGTCCCTTTAATTTCAAGGAAATTCTGTATTTTCCAAACAGCTTGGAAGACCTGCTTTATTACAGCGGTATAACTCCTGGCAACTGCATGGGAAAATACAAAAAGGCTAGACAAGAATGGGTCCAAATACGTTCAGGTCCATGCTCTTTCTTGTCCAAGTTACGAGTCAGGCCATTTTTAGTTCAAACTCACTCTCTCTCAAAATAACTCTCAAAGCCTTTATTTTTTTTAAGAGATAATACATATTCTTCCAGCCTGTCAGTATAAAAGGCTACAATTCCATTTGAATTCAAATTCCTACACTACTAAAAAATATTTGAAGGCTACAAATTTTTTCCTCTTCATTTTAATTCAATAGACTTTGCCTAATGCTCCAGTCCTCTAAAAAAAATTATGTATATGCTTCGTTTCATGCAATAGACATTGCTGAAGCTGTATCTCTAGAGATAGAGCTCCACGCAAGCATTTGCAGAATTGAAATCATAGAGTCAGAGAATGGTTTGGGTTGGAAGGGACCTTTACAGCCCATCCAGTCCAACCCCCCTGCAAGGAGCAGGGACCTCTCCAACCAGATCAGGTTGCTCAGGGCCCCGTCCAACCTGGCCTTGAACATTTCCAGGGATGGAGCATCTAAAGGAGTTACAGTATAGTTGCTTTTGAAGCCCTAACAAGATCTCTTCATCAGTTACTGTATTATATTCTGAGATGGCAATTCATATCAAGGGACCACAGCCAATTATGTGACTAAGACGTGAACTCAAAGACTAATCTTAGGATTTCCCCTCATCTTTATGGCTACTTATTAAAGCATAAATAGGGACATTTCTTTTTTAATATATTATGGTCTGCACCACTTAAAGCAGATAATTGTATTATTTATTTGAAACAGATTACTAGGCAATATTTAATTGCTGTAATGTTTACTTTTAGTCTCAAAGCCCTCAGACGGAGGAGGCAAAGGTTATGTTCCTTCGGTATTTATCCCAGTCTCCAAAATGTAAGTATCCTTACACATGCGTTATACTTCAAATGTTATTTTTATTAAATTTAGATACTGTTTCAAAGTTTTCTCTGCCTCCCCCCATTCAAATAGTTTGGGATAGCAGCATACATTTTTTTATTTGGCCAAGAGCTGCTGAAGACAAGAAAGGGAATTAAAGAACTTCACTTCTACGGTGCTTTTCCCATGCATGTGGCAAAGCATTTGTAAAAATTGAGTGCAGACTTTATGATACTCTGATCTACTTATCTTTCAGTGTCTCCTTTTTCTCTAAAGCAGCTGATATTACAGACTCAGGTTTATCCTCTCTTCCCTTGGTCCCATCTCCTACATCTTTAAATGTATACTAGGTTGTTGGCACATGCTTACAGGGCTACCAGGAAGCCCAAGTACAGGCTTAATTAACTTCAAAAGCATTCACCATACTCCACTGCTATGCACCAAGTTAGAGGGATTTAGGTTGCTTTTAAGATTATTTTTGTGGTTTTTGTTTTTGTTTTTTTTTAAGCTTAAATGATTCTACAGATCCACATTCTCCATCAGATCTTCTTCCAATGTCTCCAAGTGTTTATGCTGTGCTGAGAGAACACCTGAGTCCCACAGTGATCGAAACTGCTGTATGTTGTAAACTTTTCCATTCATAAGTTAATACTAAGCAAATGGGACGTGTACAACACAGATGCTGGTTATAAAAAGGCTGCTTGTACAATTAGGAAAAAGTTAGAGCTCTTTCATCACTTGCTGTATTACATTGTGAAACCACGGTGCAGGCATTTCCTATCCTAAATGCGACAGGATGCTGCAAGCATACTCAAAAGCACGATGGTACGTGAAACTGTCTGACCTGCTGGCGAGTGAACCATGAGTGTCATAATTGAAAGATCTCAGACTTCTTGCGCAAGCCCTTTACATTGACAAATATGTAACAATTACACTAACTCTGTAGATAGCACAAAGGACTTGACTTGCAGAGGGGAGCTGCACAAAGAACACAAAAGTTTCTGATTCAGCAACCTTGCACAACTTTTCAGTGCTACAAGTTTCTACATGAGGTACCAAAGTGCAAAATTAAAAGTCAACTAAAATATTTTTAGCAAATAAACCTAGTGTTCCTTAAGTATACGGATAAAATGAGGAAAAAGTGTCCAATGAAAAATATTTTTCTCTTTTACTGACTGACTAGAAGTTCAGTGTTCTGAATCATCATGGCTTAGAGTACTTTGAGCACTGATGTACACCCACTGGGGATTTGTCCAGCAGACTTCTATCAGGAAACACAGCCATAGGTTGGCTGTAACAGCTTTAAAATAAAACTTCCTTTTTAATACTAGCTCTTAGTTTTCTGTATGTTCAGTGATTTAGGATCTTAAAATGGTTATGTATTTAAAAGCCTGTCAACTCCCTTTCAAATGCCTCTCCGTAAATGTTCCTCCTCACCCAAAACCAGAATAAAACTAAACCAGAATCCCGACTGCCAAAGATTAGAAGCACAGTTAAACTTTACATACAAATAGGGGAGTTATTTAATATACACCAAACTGAAGATCTGTTCAAGGGCAAAATATCTTTTATTGCTTCTTCACCGTTTTCTCTGATGGCACTCATGACAAACTAATTCTTGAGCTAAAAGTGAAATATTAGCCTGAAAGAAAATTCTGAATTAAAACCTACCACACCCAATCCGAGACATTTCCCCACTCATTTGTGATTTGGTTTATGCATATGAAAACAGTTCTGACCTTCTAAACTGCATTTGTGAACTATGCACGTATTTGCATTTCCCAAAGTTTCGTCAGCAAAAAGAATAGTTGGCTTCACTTTTATTTATCATCCGGCTCCAAACATTTTTGGTTTCTTTTATCACGCACAGTAATTACTCAAACCAGCTCTGTCCAGAGCTTCCAAACCAGCTGTGACCATCACCATCTTTTGAGGTCGCAACCACAAAAAAAAAGAATGCGTTCAGTGATTAATTGCAAGAGTCAAATACAAAAATGCTGCAGTTTTTAAGGGTACCAGTGGCTCAGCGCTGCTAGACGGTAGGTGGATTTCTGGAGGCTCTTGCTAGAAATGTTTCCAAGTTCTGCTAGAAATCAGGGTAGAAAATAGCTTTGGAATATTTAAAAAGAACTCCTTCCTTCCTTTTTCCATTCTATTTAAGTTGCTAAATAGGAATGAGGAAATTATGGAGTTTTTTTTTCCTTTATCATCCCAAATTCACACAATATAATCTACCCTGGGGAAGAGCTGGCTAAGTACAGTAAGCAGACAATCTGCATTATTAAAGCAACACTTCTCCTCCATGAGATGCCAATAAATAGTACTGTGTGAGATGCAGAGAACAAGAGTGAAATGTGAAGCAGGACAAAATATCCTACAGCTCACTAACTCAGTTTTAGCAAGATAGACTTTCTACAGTCTTGCTGAATTCCCTTCTACTTCCCCCTGCCCATCAGGAAAACAAAGACTCCAGTAAGAACCCCACTAGACATATCCATAGGCTGCAAGAACCACAAAAGCTCATATAAAAATACATGTCCTTTTTATTGCAGCTGTTTCCCAGTGTTTTCTAATGAGCATTCCTATATTTTGTAAAAAAGATCCTCAGATCCTTGCCAGTTTGTATTACATTGTCAGAACGACACAGCAGTTACCTTGAGCCAAAGAAGGTTTCATGTGCAGTTATTTCTGAATGAACAGCAGTAGCTGCCGTGAGACTAATCTTTTCTTTCTTTTCTTCTAGCTGAGTTCTCCTTACTCAACTGACTGAAGTTCACATACTGGAAAAATTAGCAGTCGTGTGAACACTGGATGGCTTAAAGATGCAGTATTTTTTTTTTTTTTTGTCATCTTTGTAAATCAGCTTTTCCTGGAAACCATTATGATGTTATTCTTGGGCCTCTTTCTGTTATCAGTGCTATGTCAACCAGGAATCTTCTCCCTAAGGATTACAAATAGCCTCCTGCAAGTCAGAATTGCTGTCCTCAATGATAAAAGGCCAAATCCTTTCTGGCTTGGAGCTTGTTTTGACTTCAGGGGTGTCCAGTAGGGATAAATTTTACTTGCAGAATTAACATCCATAGAATTGCTGTTAATATGAGAGTAAACCAAAATGTTTTGCTTCTGAGAACAGTGTATAAGGATAACTAAAGACATTAATGCATTGGGGAAAATTAGGATTTATTATGTTAAAAAGTTTCTGTTTAATCATCATCTTGTATACCATTGGCTTTTATTTTAAGGCAAAGATTCTCATCCCTCTGAGTTTGAATGTGCCGTAAGAGCCCAGGGTTTGCTCGTTCTCCAGAGATGAAATATCTTCAGCATATATTTTTATCTGCCACCACAGCAGAAGTTGCGGAAGGCAGGCATGCAAGGCTGGGAAGAGAATGGAGCTCCAGAAAGGAAACAGAAACAAAACTTGCGATGTCAGAAAGGCTCTCTCCATCTTGCCACTGGAAGAGAGGGTCAGTAAAATGTACCCCTCTCACAATAGAGTTGGAGAAGTAAATCTGCTTGTGCACGAAGCCCTCAGATACCACAGCAAGTACTATCAGACAGTCTCCAAAGAAAAAATCCTGATCTTACAGATTTTGGACACTCTCTGGTAAACATGGACTGGCAAGCACAGTTTTTAAAAATAATTACTGAAGAGCTGCAGCATTTGCTGACCACTGGGCAATTTGCGCTACGTGACAGAATATTACACACGTCACAGACTCATTTAATAAGGAGAATAACTAGTTTTTCTTTAAGTGGTAAATTGCCTTTTAAAAATAGTCTTTTCTTTCAGGCACTGTTTAATGCTGGGTTTGGGTTGTTTGGTTTTGTTGATTTTTTTTTCCCTCCAATATGATCCCTAAAAACTCTGTTAATAGAATAATAAGCAGGCAGTTCCAAGGCCACTGCATTTCATGTATGCAGGCTCACTTGAGATTTAATTATTGTTTGCAGAATAGATAGTGAAAGCTGCAAAGTTCTTTATATATGACCACCTTACACTCTTCTTGAGTAGGTACAAATGAGACATCTGGGATGAAAACATAGCCTCCTTGAATCTGTAAGACCTAGATTTTACTTTCATTTCTCCTTTTTTACTCACTCCTCTCACTAATTGACATTAGTTGAAAACGAGTGAATGGAAAGAGAGTAATGAGACACTTCTGTGATACGTGGGAGTAGATTTTAAATAAATAAGCATGCCTCTGTTCATTAATCTGAGTGATTCAAAGCAAACTGCAGATAGTAAGTCATTTTCAGAAAACATCATGTATAATTTTCCAGAACAATAAGAGGAATTGTGTATATAGTTTGGTAACAGCTGTAATTTATATGACCAGTATGAATAAAAACAGATTTTGGGTTAAAGCTGGATACCTGGATTTCTGTGGAATTTTTTCAAGATACAACAAAACCAGAGTCTCGTAATCTTTTTGTTGATCTTAAGTCTGAACTACAAGCAGTAACACAGACTTCTACAGCAGCAAATGTAACTTCACCTCACATCAGCTATTGCATGCCTTTTCATTCCAACCTGTTCTCACAATCTTAATACAAAGTGGAGGGTACCCTATACTTTTGGCCATGTAAACCTTATGGTGAGTACTGTGAAAAGGTCCAGAAATGCCACGTGAATCAATCTTCTCTCCCCTTCCTGCTCCCTGTGCAATGCAACTCTTCAAGACTCTCAAGTCTTGACTTGAACACAATATATTTCAAGTTACTGAAGAGTATTGGGGATCAGGTTTTGGCATTACAGTTTCTACTGTTGTTTTAAAGTAGACTTTGCAAGGGGTAGGTTGAACATTTAATTGAAAGGCATATGACTTCAAATGAATTTGCGGCTTTAAAGGAACATTGAAGTAATTTTCTAGAAAACAAATGTGTAAAGCCCAAGCCTCTTTCCATTAAAAAAAAGTGAGAATTTCATCCTTATACCACTATAAGTTAGAGTAGGGTTCTTTAGTAAAACGATGGGGGGAGGGGAGAGAGAAAAACATGATAAAGGGATGCCTCAGATAATGCCAGAAAAAATGAAACATCTGCTTTTACATACTTTTATAAACTCTGCTTGTGCTTTCACTGTGTTTTGCAGCAGCAAAGTAAAAAACAACAGGGGGGAAAAAAAAATGCGTAGATGTTCCGTGCTTTGTGTCTTGTCACATCACCATAACGATTTTAACTAAACAAATGTAAGAACTGTCCGTAACTTTCTACTGTAGTTTTTATTTATAGCTGTATTTATATCCACTGCTCAGTAGCCGTGAAGTTTACCAAACAGACCTTCTATACACTTGTTTTTTCCATGGACTATCTCAGGAGAGAGGGGGATACAAGGAATACCAACAAGGATCCAAGTATCCTGGAGACCTGCACCAAAGTCTGGACTTTAGTTCTTCCAGTCTTTGTTGACGCTTCATACACGAGACAAGAACAAACAGGACCACGCGTGTCCAAGTAGCAGTAAGAATCCTAGCAGGTAAGGCTGCTGAAAGAAAGATGGCACAAGGGATAGGGAAACCTCTTTATCAAAAGATACTCAGTGGGAAGAAAATTCTCAACTGACAAGACACCAGGAATGATTAAAACACTGAGCTGCTCACAGTTTATAAGAATTTCTAAAATTTCTGTAACTCTGATGGAAATCTGGGTTGCAGTTCATAAACTAGCGACTGCAACTGCGTCTGTACAATCCTTTTCGGCACTTGCACGCCTTTCTTCCACCCATAAAATGCAAACAATTGAGACAACGGCCACCCTCCGAGACTTCTATGCCCCCCTTGCTTTCCAGAGCCAGCCTGTCACCGCATCGACTGACTGTTTCACCAGCAGGAGCTGAAGATTTTTCTTAACCTCCAGCGCTTTAAAGCCCCACAGATGGTGACGACGAGAACAAGCCGCTGCCTAGGTAGCCAGAGCCAGGCCGTGCCGTGCCGTGCCCAGCGGCCAGCCACCGCTCGGGGCCCGAAGCAGCCCCTCCGGCCGCTGATGCCGACCCCTCCGCTGGCAGGGAGGGCCCGCTGCGGCCAGCCCAGCCCAGCCCAGCGGCGGGGCGGTGCGGGACGGCGGGGGGAGGCCGGGCCGCCGCAGGTTTCGCTTTCGCCTTCCCCTCAGCCGGCCCTTTCTGGTTCCCCGCCGCCTTTCCCCGAAGTCACGTGGCGCGGCTGTTCCCGCCCCGCCGCTCCCCCTCCCGCCGCACCTGCGCGCCGGGCCCGGACGGGGTGGCGGTTGGGCCGGGAGCGGCTCAGGGGACAAGGAAGCGACCGCGGCTTAGGGGACGAGGCGGCGGGGCGAACCCGGGGCAGCCGAAGCTGTCGCTTCCGCAGCGCGTCCCCCTCGCTGGCTAGCTTGCCGTCCGGAGATCGCCCGCTGCCTTTCCTTCGGGGGCATCTCCTAACGGTCTTCACCCCCGGCAGGGTCACCCCCTCTTCCTGCGGGGACAGCAGAACCGCACCCCGTGGGTCCCGGCCAGCCTTTTCTGAACAGGGGCACCCCCTTCTCCACGTTACACCCCTCGCGCGCTCCTGCCCCCAAACCCTGCGGCCCCCGGGACCGGCCGGCGGGAGGGCAGCGCGGCGCCGGGAACACCTCGCCCCCCCCCCGCCGCCAACGCGGAAGGGAAAAGGGTTGTAGGCGGGGCGACCCGGCACCGCCGCACGCCCATTGGCCGAGGCGGCTAGAGATCTGAGCTCTGATTGGCTCTACCGCCAGCCCCCCGGCTCGGCGGCTCTGCGGGTATTTCTCGGTGCGAGCGGGGGTCGCGGCGCGGAGCGGAGCCTCGTCCCTCGAGTAAGTGCGGGCGGCGCGCGCGAGCGGGGGCTAACGGTCGCGGTGGGGCGGG
>WHYT01015597.1:6591-18524 GCA_009806455.1 Tetrax tetrax | reverse complement strand
AAAAAAAAAAAAAAAAGCTCTAAGAATTTCTCTAACTTACCTCATTTGCTGAAAGCACCAAGAGGCTACAAGAACTGCAAGTTACTGGACATATAAAGGCTAGTAGCAAGAACTTTTTCTGAAAACATAATTTAATCTTTCTATGGGGACCTCAATGCAAACATTTGCAGAGGTTACTGGTATTTGGAGTAATGTATCTAGGCTTTCCAGCTGAAGAATTTTTTTTTCCCCAATACAGCAGTGCAGTTATCCTAAATCAGCTGAAAAAAACATGGTGTATCACTAGTTTGTACAAACGCTCTGACTCTTCCCATCTCTATTTGATTGAAACACAAAGAAAGTGACTGTGCAGTCACATTTGCCTGTGCAAAATATTTCATGGGCAACAGAAAAAAAAAAAAAAAGGCTGTTACATAGTTACCCTCTATATAATGTTCAGTTGCTTCTTAGAATAAATGCGTTTCTAATAAAGCAAGTTAGTAGCTGATAGTTTTTCGAAGAAAATTAAATAACGGCACTGACTTACTTTGTATATGACATTTCTTGACTTTTGGAAGGCTCCTGGTATCAGAATATGACCCCTCTTCCTCGCCAATTAAAAATGAAATAAACCGGCACACAATAAAAGAAAAATTTCACCCAGACCATCTTCTGGAACTGACTGTCTCTTTCTTTTAACTCCCTGGCTTCCCCACTGCCCAGGTATAGCTGCAGCACACTCATATTATCACTGGCGTTCCTGCTGTTCATCTTTATACGGGTAACATCAGCTTTACAATACTTCCCATCTTTGATAGCACTGGAAACAGACATTTCAAGGTTGCTTCTGAACTTGGAGGTTTTGTATAGCAACACCATTCATCAGCACATCTAAGACACTATGATTGGACTGGCCAGAAATAATTCTTCCAAAGTCTTTATAGAGGACTTCAAACTGAAATGGCAGCATGCTGTGAGAGATCTTCCTGACTATGTCTACTACGCCAACCCTTTCTACACCTTCTGAACATCAGAGAAAGCTTATATAATCTGTAATATCATCACCATAGGTGATTTTCTTTTTGGTCGCATTTCCAGACCTTGAATATAGTGTAAGGAACATAGAGTACTGGCGTGTTTGTGGTATGTGTCTTCTTATAGAGAGCTGGGTGAATGGTTCCATACTCAAAACATCTCTGCTTTGAACACATCAAAGTTCAAGATCCTTTTGTATGGATTGTAGGATGCATCACCTAGGATATTCATTTCATCAGATGCATCACCTATGCTTTGGATATAGCACTTTGTGTGATGATTTACAGATAAAATGTTTCAAGTCATTTTTAAGTTAAAAATTAGAACAAAAAAAACCCACTCCAGGCACACTTGAGAAATTTGCCATTTGCCATTCTTTTATCCCACATCTTTGTTCAATAATGTGAAAACATAGGAGCATTCAAACTTTTTGTAGAGTTAAAGCTCCTGAAATTTCACATGTAGGCTTCAGCTGGAGGACATACGTTGACAGTATGTTATTAACAACCGGTACAGAAGCTGCTGTAGGCAACGAGCAGGTGCAGATCTATACCTCAATGTATAACACTGGCTTTGTTAAAAGCCAAGCGCCATCCTTCCTCACTCACGGATTTGCATGATTCAGTTTAATTGGGCAAAATCAGTTGGGGACACTGGCCTCATCTGTTAATAGCTCTCCCTGACAGCACGCACAATTACCACTTGGTCCCCAGTGTCACCCTGGTAAAGGATCTCTGTGCCTGATTGATAGTCAATTAATGATCAGGCTTATAAGGTCTCTTTGGCTAGTGCTAGTTCCCCCAGTAGTGCAAAGCAACTGTAGACCTAGCCTACCTTATGACTTTGATATTTTGTTTGCTTTGCATTGCCACATAGCAGCACAAAGCAACTAGTGCCTACGGATGAATCTCTCAAAACTTCGGGTAACGCTTTCAGCCGAGTCAAGATTCTTTACATATACCTCTAGTTTATGGCAGAATACTACTGTTCTTGTGTCTTCTTATTGAGTTTCTTCCTGGGATTTCTCTTTGAATGTTCATATGGAAAAATCTTTTAAAGCATTTCTCAGCCAAAGATCAATGTTAAATTGAGTCGATACTGAGAATGTATACCACTAATTTAATTGAAAGTACTCCCAGAAATAGATGAACTGCATCTAGTGATGGCTACTGGCATCAAAACCTAGATGCCTTTTTCCCAGATTTGGTCATGTCTGCAGCTGATGAACTGAATGTCAGATCCTGAATGGACACTGCCAAAGAGACTAAAAGTAAATATGTATTCTTGCACAGCCATCTTGTAGCTGTTTTACTTTTGTGAGTTGATATCTCAAATGTGAGAATGCTTTGAGTTATAAATTTAATAGTCTGTTTTATTTCTATGCTATTTTGTCCTTTGATCTATGGATTACAACACTTGTTAAGAGATACATATCTGCTGCATATCTAGGCACAGAAAGAAAAACTCTCAGGTTGCATTAGTCTGTTTTACTGATGTGGATAAAGCAGGCAGTTTGCTGTCAATTAACAAGTGTTTACTTTACCTAATCCTATATTCAGACTACCAATTAGTCATGCATATCAAGGTAATCTGATGATTGAGGACTTCTGTATGTCCATCCCTTGTCCCAGTCAAGCTGACTAAAAAATCCCAACGGTTGGTCCGTTACCAGCATGATAAATTGAACTTCAAACTATGCTGCATTACTCTTTGAAGCTGTATCGTCCTTCAATTGCTACAGTGTCGAAAATGAAAACTGGAAGGATGATATTTACTCTGGTACCCAACCAATTCTATAGCTTCAAAGATCACAGATTAAGTAAATTTGTTTTGGAGGATTAGCCTATCAATAATGCTAGCATTAATGAAAATAATGCCCTTCTCCCATATAATGGGCTTTCTTCCAGGACTAGTCTGCCTGCCTTCTTCTTTATATCTAAGAAAAAGGTTTCAAACATCAAGAATTCCATGTTCCAAATTCTATTTAAATAATTTATTATCAATGCTATTTCCAATGCTTATTTTTGAAGCATTCCACATTTTCCCTGCCTTGTAAGAGTGTTAAGATGCCCTTCATTCTTTTAGCCTAATCCAAAGAGCTCGCTCAATATACTTGAGTGTTCTTCTCTGTCAGAATGATATCTTATCCTGGCAAATGTCCAGCTGGTATTTCATTTAAATTTAAACAATAGAAACCATTGTAAACTCCCTTCACTCAATTCTCATCACACAAACCCACGTTTGCACCCCAGCGCAAATACACGACCTTCCCACAACACTGTTAGAAATCAAGGGATAGTTAGCTTTTGCACATGCCATCAAATTATAAACTGTAATCTATCTTAAAGCTCCGACTTGAATAAAGCTCAGTTTGGCAGAGCAGAGAGATTATGATTCACGCTTTAATTTTATCTGTCAGGTGCTACTGCAGTGCTATTCTGGCTAGCGTCCCAGGCAAACTCCTAAGAAGAGAGGACACAGCTCTTCAAATACATGCACTTTTTAGACTTCGAAGCTCTACAACCTCTCTCGTATTTGACCTCCTGAGGTTAAGAAACGAACACAAAGTCAATCCATCATTTCCTGCCACTGTCTTGCTGAGACTCTTTTGTCCTATGTCTACTATACAGTTTGTTATCTTCTAGTTACACAGGAACGGATTCTTATCTGGAGTTAAGTGTACAGGTCAAACAGCTTGCATAAAGGTATGATGGTTAACCCAGGCAGAGGATCTAGCTCATTTTACTGCACCTTAACGAGAGATGTGGCTGAAGAGTTTCTGCTGCATATCTCCCTTCCTCCCTGTGAAATAGCTTTTTTTTTTTTTCAAGAAATAAATCCAATTATAGGATTTTTTTTCTTTCAAAGAACTGAACTTTGGATAGAACTACTGAATTTATTTGATATCTTCTTACATGTGTAGCTAATAAATATTCTGTTGTTACTATATAAGCTAGTAACTCACATTATTAATTACTTTATCTGCTTAAGTACTTCCCCAAGGATAAGGCAAGTGGTAAAGCCTTTACTGTATGTTCTACTGGTATCATAAAAAAAGACATTCAACACTTCATTCTTAGCAATATTTATCAATGTGTATATGAAAATGGTAGTAGTTAAATAGACTTAGTGAGGACAAATTTGGAAATTAAAGGTGTCTCAAATGCTACAGAATTTGCAATTAATTAAAAATATAAGCTTCTAGATAGTCTTTTCATAAATCCAGTCTTCAGGAAAATGTAATTCTTCTCCGAACCATCTAATTTAATAGAGTATGTATAAAGATTTTATTCTTCTGAGGGAGATGTATTAAGGCACTGGATGTACTTATGTATTTTGCAAGTGGTAACTAACAAACTGAGGCGGAGATCTGTCGGTACCTTTGAAAGCATAAATCAGAAGCTGTCACACAAAGCTGACTTAGAGCTTGTGCTTACACTGCCTTGATCTCAGGGTTTCTTTGAAGATTTCTCTGTAAGGCTGTAAGAGAGCATTCTGAGGGTTAGCCCAATGTACGTAATGGCTACAGATGATGATAACAACTCCAGTGCAGAATTAAGCACCAAAATGTGTCATTTTTCAAACTCCTTTTTGTGTAACTACATTTCCTTTTCCTTTTTAGCAGCCAGAGAGCAGCAGTTTAGCTTGAGAGCAGTGCTTTTGCATCAGCGGCGTGCCTTTGCAGCATTAGCCCTGCAGCCTCCTCCCCGGTCATTTGCAGGCTAGACAGCACCAGTGAGACCGTGCGGCACAGCTGCTTCGCAAAGGAGTCATCTCACCTCAGTGTTCAACTTCCAGTGACAGTGATCTGCAACGATCATCTTGATAATTGGGGTATTTTTTTTCCATGGCACTTTTTTTAAGGGTTGAACCATCTTAAAAATAGCAGTGCTGTAAGATTAGATAGTCTTTTATTTGAACAGTTCGTCTTGAATCCTGAACAATTTGGAGAGTCTTCTACTTGAGCAATTACCTAACAGGAGGAATCCACACCGATCCATGTCGACTGACAGGTTCCTCTGGGAGATTTCTGCTTTTCCCAGCCCCAGACCACCTGTCAGTGCATTGGGCTCAGTGCAGACAGTGCTCTGAACCTACAGGCAAAGCCTGAGGGTACGCTCCATGTTAATTAAAGAACTTCATTACTCTTTCTCTCCCTGATTTATATATTTATTTAATTTGAAAAAGAAGCTCTGTAAAAAGCTTCTACCCAATCTTGAGCTTCTACACAGTCCAGCCCTCCACTTGGCAGCAGTTCAAGTCCAGTCAAAAGGACGAGGAGAGAGATGAAGGGGTGGGAAGGTGCAGCGCAGGGTTATTTAGGGATGCTGGCGTTGCAATAACCTTAGCACAGTGGCAAGGAAATTGTCTTCTCCTCAGGGGAGAGGCTTCCTCGCCTGGCCTTGATTGTGAACCCATACGGTGATGTGTTCTATTAGCTGGATCTGATCCCTGTGCTTTTTTTGTTCCTTTTTGTCGTTTAAATGCTATGGTTTATATCCATTTAATTAAAAGGGAAAATGGAAAGTGTAACACTGAGGCTGGAGGCAGAGGATACTGACATGAATTATATCATGAAGGATATAATCTTTTGCCAAACTGAGACAAAAGGAGTGATTCCAAGCCAAAATAAAAATGTGAGCTCTCTTACCAGCACTCCTGCATGCTACACCTTTATTAAATCCATCTTTCTCTTCCTTACCTAGAATAGTGTGGGAATTGGGAAAAGGAGACTCGAGAGGTTTCTCATGGAGATCTCTTACCTCCAAGTATTTTGTAATGAAAATGTAAAGACCTGATATGGAATACCTTTTAAGATAAATTTGCAACTATTTTCAATATTTATGTGCCCACGTCTCTCTATGTGTATGTGTCTATATATAGTTATGAGCAGTGAAATATGTTTTTTATGATACGCAGAGAAGGCATTCTTCTTAAGGAGTCATCATCTTTATATGTTTTTTTCTGACAGACAGTCGGTTTGCTCATTCACTACTTCCATTACATCTGAAAAAAGCAGTACATCTGCAATATCCTTTTTTCCTCCTGATGCCACAGTGCTACACCTTCATCCTTTCCCCTTCATTTGTCAGAGATAATGCCTGTAAGTCAGATTCTGATTGCAAAGTAAATCTGGAGGAATTTATAAAAGAGATTTAGAGTGAGAAAAATTGAATGGCACTTTCAGTCCAAAGGTGGCTTATGGCACTTGTGAATCCAACCGTTGCAGTAGGTGTTTGCACGCTGACTGACATGTCGTTGGAGAACTGAACGGAAGCTAGAACTTGCTTAGGGGCTTTAGTTCCAGTATTTCGTTTTTTGCTCTGCCAGCTTTTAAAAAATGCCTTATAGGACCAAGAAGCTATGTGACTTCCAGCCATATCCCCTTCAGAATGCTTTAAATATTGCTGTAAAGTGTGAAATCTCCTCTGGACTGCTGTTCTTCCTTTGGCACTATTTCCACTGGAAGCCTGCCACCTGCACAACACAAAAATAGGAAATTCAGCCTCTGGCCAAATTTTAACGCTTTGAAACAACTCCTAAAAGAAAGAAAGAGCATCAGTGAAGGTGAAAAGCAAGCAAGAGTGAGACATGACAGAAAGGGAACTTGGAGAAAGAACGAGCAGTACAGAAGACCAGCTAGAAAGATACCTCTCATGTAAAGAGAGGGAGGAAAAGAAAAGAGGAAGGAGGATGAACACATAAAGAGAAGCAGGAAAAGGGAAAAAAAAAAAAAAACAACAAAGAAGATAACAAATGGCAGAGAGGGAGAGAGCAAAGTAGGAGGCATAAAAGCAGATTATGAAATCGAGGAGCAGACCTGAACAGATAGCATTGGGAGTGGGCTATTTTGTTCTCTCCTATAGCCCCGAGGGAGCTTGGCTTGCTAATCAAGGTATGTCTGTGTTCACCCCTGTAACCAGCTAGATCTTATGCTGATGTCAGCAAGAACTGGCAGCTGAAGACAGAGGTTGTTTCTGTTTAAAGGAGCCTCTGCAATGCATACCCATTCCTAATCAGAGGGCTTTGGCTCTACCCGACTGAATCCCCCTTGGCAGCGGATGTACTGGACACTACCTCAGTTCACCCTGACGGGGAGAAGCCTGGGAAAGATTTAGCCTCAGATTTAAATAGCTGATAATGGCAGCTTCACTCCAGTTCCTTTAACCCTAGAGATTCAAATTTACAGAGACTAGTGAGCTTTGTCTCCCTCTGCACCCTTCATAGGCGGTTTAAAGCAAGACCCCAGCTTTACCACTTTGAACCATTTGCCCTGGAGAAGCCAATCTTTCAACATTTGTTAGGACGGAGACTTCCACTGCCTCCTCAAGCCCAGACATAGGGTGTGTGAACACCTTTCCAGTGTCTGAAGCCATCAGCTAGCATACCTTCCATCTAGCATTCAGAGGCAGTTTTTAGCACACCTCTCCTGGGGAGGTATGATAGAAGAATTAAGTCTCGGTATTATTTATTAACAGTCTTTAGTGACCTATGTGAAATGAATTATCATCTTCATTCTAAAAGACTGTCATGGGCACTGCCATGCCTGGGAATCTCAGCAAAAGGACCAGAAATATTTAATGAGTGTTGAGAATGTTCTTTTATTCCTAGCAGTGATCCTTCACACCTTGGATTACCTCTGAGAGAGGCTGAATGGAAAAAGTTGGGAAACTTCTACTTCAAGAGTTTTCTGCGATGAAGCAGAGGATTTGCAGAGACTCTAAGGCTGAACATTTTTCATTTTTTAAATTTGCTACAAAATCTGCAAAGATAAAGGCTGGGCCCAAACCAGCAGAGTGAATGAGAAGTAGGCAGTAACTGAAATGATTATTTGATAATTACTAAGCATCTGAAATTAAGTGGTTTGACAATTTCCTTCCAGTCCATAGAGGATAAATATGAAAAATTACCACTATGGTAAATTTTTTCTTGATCCTGCACACACAAGTACTGCTGCTGTACTATAACCTGTGAGTGTTCTGTGCATAATCCTCTGTCTTACATATCTGGAGCCAAATTCGCATAAACATACAGTCAAATTATGGCCCTAGAAAGACTCCTGGACTTGCTCACCACTGTGTTATTCCAGGCTCATGACAGCATATCCCTCCTGATACCAGGGCCATTCTAACTGTGTGAAACCTGAAAGATATGGTGGTGAGCCAAGTCTCATGAATGCAACAGTTCCCTAAAAATTATATAAGGTGTTCAGGTCAGGCTTGTACATGCAAGTGCAAACTCTTTTAAAACATATTTTAGGCTCTCTGATGTTATGACGTACTCTAGATGTGGTCCCCAACCCTTTCTAAAGCAGAATTTTACTCTCCTGCTTCCACACACTACTAAGAGAAGTGTGGACTGCCAGGAGCCACTGGTACTTTTTTGATAGCTTGGGCTGACCTCCAGGCTGAGCAAACCCATGCTGGAGCGGCAGTTCTCACTGTCACTAATCTTACTGTCTTTATTATAGGGTCTGCAATTATCTTTCACTTTTCGAAAGCTCTGATTTTTTTTTTTTTTTTTTTCAGTGCAGTAGCATATAGAAGCACAGACAGGATTCAGGCACCATTATACCAAGCATGTTAGAAAAACCTCACCAGATAAATTCCCATGAATTTAATTGTGTTGATTTTATATTATCAGTGCAACCCAAGCAAAACAGATACACTGTGCTGGAATAACATGCATTTGTTCCAGTGCAATTTTATACTTATGTAGTTTTCTTTTTTATAAATAGGGATTAAAAGGTGGTTTATCTACAATATAATGATAATCGTCTTCCTGAAGAGTTTTTTAAACTCAAGCAGTGACAAAGTGATTACTTAATTGCTCAAGATGCTGGTAATGCAGCAACTGGCATAGGTTTGATGTACACAACAATGGTTCAAGTATTGACTAAATGGCAAGTCTTCATATGGATTTACACAGTAACAGCCTATTCTTAAATAACATCATATGTGAATATTTTATTTCCAGGAACAACTGTAATTTTCTCTGCAGCAAGAATTTTCACACAAAAAGATACTTAGAAATTACTACCCTTTCACATCCTCTTTAGTATGAATAAACTTTTAACTGAGAAGTCATGCATGCCACAAGATGTTGGAAATATTATTAGATCTTTAATTTTCACAAAGTTATCAGCATAATATCATCTTCAATATCATAATCACACTGTGAGCATTTCCCTAGTACAATGCTATAAAAAAGTCAATTTTAAGATAATAAGAAATCAAATCCTACTAGAAAGCCTGATGTACAAAGAGATAATTATATTGCCCATCCTTTCTGTCTTTAAGCTGTGTTTACTTTAGCTCAGCTGAATGAAAACAGGGTGCAAATATCCCAGAACAACTGTACTTCTAGATGAAATCAAACTTAAAACTAAGGGAATTCAAAATGAAGGTTCATTCATCCCCTTTCTTTCCCTGAAACATTTTAAAGACTGCTAATACTGATGCCATCAATGTTCTCATTCAAACTATCTAGGTCCTATGCCATACAAATACTTAGCAGAGACAGATGAGCTTCCTGGATTCACATGGGTATCACTGGATGACAAAATGTCTGGCGACGGAATTCTCAACTTTGTCAGTTTGCAGCAAAGTCCCCGTATGTCTCTCGATCAAGCATTTGACTATTACGCACACCTCTCCCATGTGCTTTCCTGCATTGCTGTTAAAAGATGCTTTCCACCACCGTTTCAGTTGCAGAGATGATGTGGGATGGCTCGGTGCTCTCACGGATATTCTCTTCTGCTCCTGTTTGAGGACTGAACAAGGTGTGAGGACAATGGCCTTTCTTTCCTCTTCAGCGTTACTCAAGAATAAGACCCATCCTTGCGCAGACCCATGGGTGCCATGGGTGGCACCATGTGGACCATGTGGAGGGCACCATGACCCATCCACCTGAACTTTTCAGTGCACCATCCGAATCATCTTTCAGCTCCCAAAACAAGGATTATTTGGGATTTCAGTGGGAAACAGGCCCAATGCTGCTGGGAAAGCATCGCCATCTTTAAGCGCAGTGGGTTGGGTGATGGCCATGCAGCAGAAGGTCTGGAACGCAACAACCAGAAAGACTACTCGGCTGTTAGAGATAACATTTGTGGCTGGCAGTTGCAATTCCTCCTGCTGATTAGAAACAATTCTCTCCAAGAATGGTTCCTCCGGGATCACAACATATCCCAGCTTTTTGTAATCATCCACGGAAAGTTCTGTTTTGTCTCTCACAATCGGTATGGAAAAAGTAGGCTGCAACAGAGGAAAGGTCAAGAGAAGGAGGTTGCTTCAAAATAATTGCTTTCTGAAAGGGGGGAAATAATATATTTGTACAGTAGAGAGAGTGCACTGTGGAAAAGGGCACCAGGAGACTGGTTTCTCCACTGCTTCCTGTCTAGAGATTCTACATAGCGCGAGGTTCAAGCACAGGTGAGTCACCTCATATAATTCTGTAATTTTCAAGGGTAGATGTCCAGTTCTGGACTACTGGTGCAAAGCTCTCTTTATAGTTCAATGGAGAGAAATGGTCCCCGTAGCTGAGAAAATCATATGCCTGTCTTAGCATCAGATCAATCACATTCAGCAGGAGCTTGTTTCTTCCCACTGGGGGTTGGGTCTGGGCACCTGGTTCATGTAGATGTTTCACTAAACACAAATGAACCCAGGCCAGCTGTCTGTGCCTGGCATGGCCAGTCCTCAAATGTGCAATGCATACATTTTATTAATAATTTACAAAAGTCTCTTTATGAAGCATAAAAAGAGAAGAAATAAATAAATTGCAATAGAGGAAGAAAAGAGACGGCAGGGAAAATTACTGGAAGCAGGATGTGAATGCAGAAGGAAATTAGGATAAATGGCCAACCAGAAGTAGGAAATACTACACAGGCTTCCAGTTGCTGGCATACAGGATTGCTAAAGAGACACAGAAAACTGTGCATCTTGTAAAAGTATTTGTACTTTTATATAAATGTAACGTCCCAACAAATGCATCTTTCCTTGCTTCCCCAAGACAATGTCAAGCACTTTGCCTACACTTTCCTTTTCTTCATCATACCCCAGTATTTCTAGCTGAAATTCCTTTTGACAACTTTGCCGTCAGAAAGTTTCTCCATTGTCCACTTGCTTAATTTTCAAAGACGTCTACGTCTTCCATCATGTTTTTTCATACACTTGGGTAAAGGCCCCCTGAGGCCTATTTTGTTCTCGAAATCCCATTGTTTCTTGACAAAGACAATGCGGCAAAAATAGCTTTGACCACTGCACCGCTGACCAGTATCATGTCATTGTCTGCTTGCACTCTGCCATCTACCTGCGCCTAACTGCCGCCTTTTGTTACGTACTTGGGACATGTGCTCTTTGTTCTGTTTGTACAGCATCTTGGATGTGCAAAATGGCATCCGAGTCCGTGGCTGGGGCTCCTGTGCACTTAGAGAACACAGGTCATAAACACCAGCGTTTTGATTAATGTTGCTACCCTGGATGGGAACCACGTTGCAAGCTTTTAAAGTGTGAAAGTACCACACTACACACGGGTACCAGGTAACACCATTTTCTCCTGGTTTTGTACCGGTACCCATCACGTTCTCCACCCCACTCGGGCTAACGGGCTGGCTCGGACCAAGGTTTCTAAGCAGAACCTCGTGTTTAGGATTTTTTTTTTCCCCCCCTCCGTTTGTTTCTTCCTGTAAAGCACGGCCTGAAGCAATGTCTTTGGGAAGGAGACCGGGGCAATCCAGCCGCTATTGCCGGCAATGCCGGGTGAGCATGGAAAAGCGGTTTCCCCGCGCAGAGCCGCGCAGGCCCGTTTAAATCACCCGTACCCCCGGGTCGGCCCGTTTTGCCCAGCGCCGCCTCCCCGCCGGGGCCAACCCCTCCGCGGCTCTGCCCTGCTCCCGCCCGTTTCCCCGCGGCCTCCTC
>WHYT01015596.1:278921-351725 GCA_009806455.1 Tetrax tetrax | reverse complement strand
AAATGTTAATAGATTCCTCCACTGCAAATCTGAGGCATTTCCCTGATCTGTACTTGTCTTGTTTGGGCTTGGGATTTATTTTTTAATATTACCATAACTTTCAAGTCTTATATCTGATATTGTCTTAGAAAAAAGTAATACAGGAGAGTAATTACAACATATATATTTTTGAGAATGCCCAAAATATTTTTGAAAGATAAATGAAGACATAAACAATCAAAATCTCTCCATCTAGTGGATTTGGTTGAGTGTACCTTCCCCAAAGAATAAGGGAGAAAATAAGGGAATTTATTTATTATTAGAGGTAATCATTGCTTGTAAAATTGGCCTTCTTACTCTGTTCCAGTTCTTCATTTTAATAATTTTATTGTAAATGTTAAATCTCCCCAAAACTTTTCTATTATTGCAGTTAACTAAATGCTAAGCTGTTGTCAGATGGCCTCTGCTTCTGCTGCCTTCATCCCTGTTCATGTATTTTACCAAACCTCACAGTAACGTCCTTTTCTGCACTTAGGTTTCCTTCAGAAGATGACCAGGTATGCACCAGTAGAGCCTTGGTGCTTTCTGAGAGCCTCTCTGGTCTGAATAGACCATATTAAGCATTGGACTATCTCTACCTTGAAAAATAGCCATTGTCAAATTGCCCTCTAATAGAGTACCAGTGAAGAGACTGATGCCCTCTCTTGGTATTGACCTCACTTTTGACTGTTGATTGTATCTTTCTTCCAGAAGATACTATTTATAAAATGTTAACCCTGGAATGGCCCTTAAACCACTACCCTTTCCTCATCTCAGTACCCTCTTGAGAGCTACTTCTCCCACAGTACATCCAAGAGAATGGTAATGTTTAATGGCTAGGAAGTAGGAAAATAAAGGAAATACCATGCTACTTTAATTTATGGAATGTAAAAAAATGAGACAAAACATAAATATGATTCATTTTTACCTTCACAATAAGAGTAATGTTAATTTTAACATGCATTTTTGCACAATGCAGCATACATAGCAACTTCTACTTGAGGTACAGTGATCCCTAAAACTGTTTGCTCACTTGAAATGGTTCCCAGTCGAGATTACTCTACTTGAGGTTTGCTGAAACATATATGTTACTATAAGAATAATAACAAAAAAATTATTCACTGTCATTATCATGTGCTATAACATCATTGTTCTAAAATCTGCATTATTCTCTTAGCATTTCAAGTTGATCACTTGTACTTTCAACTGGTCTTTTAAGAAACATGTTGGCATTAAATAAAACCATGCTTTGCATTTGCTCTTCTAAATTCTTTTTTCTAAGATGATTTATCATATAGAAGACTGAAGTTTTGTCAATTTTCACAGGGTGAAAAAAACTCCAAGTTTGCAGCTTGTCATTTGAATTTCTTAGCACTCTTTTCAGTATTTAACAAAAAGTGGGGTTTATTACAGCTTTTTGCATGTTTTGCTGTATTTTTATTTAATATTACATAATTATTTTTTTCTTTCATTTGTCTATTTAATATAATAGATGCTATAAAGAACAATTCAATAACATTCATTACAGAGAAAGCCTTGGGTGGTTTCTCATTCCATGTTTATTTTGGGAAATGGATACCTATTTACTGGAGTTAGTTACCCAGTTGATCTGTTAATATGTAAATTTTCTGTGAGAATATTCTCTTGGTGATGCAGGTGCAATAGCAGAAAGAAAAAAATACTATTAAAATAAGATTAAATAAAAATAATACAAATTTTACCATTGTTCTTTCATACTGATCTCTTTTTCTTTTCTTATAAACAACTCTTGGACTACTCTCTTTTTCACTTCTGGGACACTTTTCAAGTTCAAGTATACTTCCAAGGAAAATAACTAAAGGAGTTAGTTTAGTTTCCATCATACTTGGCAAGTGAATATTCTGCAGAACTGGAGGCCTGAACTAGAACAGCTGACTCACACTGTTTTCTCTTTTCCTTAGAATACAATTTATATTTCAAGGACATAAACAGAAAACTTAAGAAATTAAGTGCAGTAGCTGTTGGTTTTGTTTCTTCTGTTTATATTTTTAAGAAACAGCTTCATGATGAGATATTAATCAATATTTCCCCAAGATTTAATTACTTCTCAAAGAAAATAGTACAGTAAGATCATGAACCAGTAAAACTATGACACTAGCTAAAGTCTCTTGGTCTTTAAATAAGTGGCAGCCCTGCACAAACTGCAGTGACTCAGGGGACTACTGAGGAATACTCATGTTGTTTCCTCTTTTTTTCCCCATGCACTTTATACATATATAACTCTATCTATGTCACTGTGAGTAGCTTACAAAGTTAAGAATAAAGTTGTATGCTTTTAGCAAGAAATATGAACTGTCATTTCTAAATGATATACACAGATAGATTTTGCTATGCTGGTCACTGTCAAGATCAATTTTCAAAACTTTTATCTTTCTTGCATTGTGACTAACCAGACAAGATTTCTGGAGAAGCTGAGAGAAACGGTGATTTAACAGTCTAAATATGTTTTGAATGACTTCAATAATTTTGTTGTAATTGCTGTTAAGTGTGTGTTAATAAATTGTTTAGATTGCACTCTCTCTTTGTGTGAAGCTGTGTTCCAACACCGTTAACACAACAAAAAAAAACTCAACAGCTCTTAAGTATGTATACAGCATGTGTATGTTCTTAGAGATGCGAGCTTTTGTCTTCTATTGTCATATTTCATAACAGAGTCCTAGATTGCCTTATGTCTTGAATATGCCAACAACTCTGCCCTTCGTCTGATTTTCCTCATGTTATTATGATGGAATGTGAACCCAGACTTCCTTGTTTTACTGCTTTTAAGTACCAGTCTGAGACGCTAATATCTGCCTTTGTTGTTCTAGCCTTTAATTTAGTCTACTGTCCAGGAAGTGGCCTATTTAATACCCTCTCCCTTTTAGTTAACGAAACCGAGCTTGAAATTTCTAAAAGGAAACAGCTGTACTTTGGTAAAACACCAAAATCACTGGATACACTTCCCTTTCCTTCCTGGGATTGAGGAGGAGGATGGATTGCTAAAACAGAAACAGATATTTTGTACACTAGCAGGTGGCTATGTAACCTTCTGTCCACAAGATCCAGATTTCGCCTTTGCCTGAGATTTGGTCTTATTAATGAAAGACAAAATCCTGGCACAATGGTCCCCATAAGCCTTTTAAATATCTGTAAAAAAAAAATAAAATTAACTAAAAGGTCATAAAATGTAGTCCAGATTTTGATTCTCCAGTATTCTTCTCCCTTGCTGGCCTGGACCACACAGTATACTTTGCAGAAAAACTTCTCATCTTTCTTGAGACTTAGCTGAGTAACAGAAAAATAGAGGCAGTGTAAAAGTGAGCTAACAGGCTCAGTATCTCTGTTGCTCGTTGAGAGAGCAGACCATCTGGCAGCAACTACTGACCTCTCTCATATTATTTCTTAACTTCATTATTGGGAATGCCAGTTGCTGTCAAGTATCCTCAGACATTTTGTTTCTGATTTTGCCCAATGTCTTCATAATTCTCCAGTATAACTATCAGAATAGTGAGCAGCTCTTGCCAGTGGGGATTGTGGGGATGGTGAAAAATTCCCATTTGGCTCCAGTGACATAACCCAATCCATAAGTGCTTTTAAGAGAGAGCATGTTATGGGGACAAAAAGCCTTCCTGTGCCGCCCCCTCGTCTATGGTTCGTGACTGCATTGGGTGGTACTTAGTCTGAGGTGGTCTTTCTTTGCACTGAGCTGTGTATTCATTATGATTTCCTTTAAAGGCTGGACTCCTCATATTACTCTAGAATTTATAACTCTAGTTTTTAAAGTAGTTCTAGTTCTTCTATATCCAGAATATCCTTCTGAGGCTTTTACAAAATGTGGCCGCATTTCTGTCAAACAAGATTAGCTGGAAAAAAAGTTATCAGTTTTCTAGGAAATATGTTGGCCTCTTGCCTACTCATTCTCATAAACAAAGCATGCCACAGTTTGTGTCTTGGCTATCTGAGACCTCCTCTCTCCCAGCCAGTGTTGCTGTGGCAGCTAAGATCAGTCAGTATTTCAGTATCCAGATACAATACCTGAGACAAGTAAGGTGCTTCTTATTGACAAAATTACATATCTAGTGTATTTTCAACTATGACCACATTTTGACAAATAATAATAATAATATCCTGATAAACAAGTTTATTTTTTCATTTCAAAACTAACATCAATGTCAAATTTCATACAAGCCAGAATCCAGGGAAGGAAGTACTCTCTTCCTACTACCGTAATTCTCAGTCAACTGCTGAAAATTCTGTAAGAAGGTTAATAAGAAAAGTTTACAGTGCAGATTCAGAGAAAGGCATATCATATAAGCAGATCATATCTGATTGTACTTTACTATTGAATTATATGTTTATACCTGCTTCCCTGCTTAGCATGTTGATAGTGTGGTCTGCTGGGCAGTGGGCAAGGAGGAGGCCATATCCCTTATCACTGCACAGCTTTCTCTAGCACTTCTGCCACTGGCCTGCAGAGTTGAAGAGATGCTGTGATGCAATGGAAAGGCAAGAATTCCCTACATTTCTTTAAGCATGTGAAAAACAGGATATTGGTGAGGTAAATCTGCCTGGACCTTGCAGTAAATCTCATACTCTGGATGAATAAATGTCAGCTTCTCTTCTATCGCTGTCTTTTTCCCTAACAGGCTAGCATAAGTCACTAAAAGACCTTTAGTTCTTGCCTTCTACTGTCTTACTAAAGAAATGGAAACTCACCTTCTCAGCAGTGGTTAGTGAAAATGTATGACTTTTTTTTTAACTTGAAGGTTTTTTTCATTATTGTTGAAATTAGATCATCAGTGAGACTGTAAGAGGGAGGTATTTAGAGGAACTTGGAATAAATTCATTCCAGGGAACAGAAATGGGAAAGGGCAAATGTAGCAGCTGATACAGAAATTTTACAGAGAATGTCACCTATTACCTCATAACCACTCAGCTTTTGAAACTTTGCTTGTGCCTTCCAGTACAAAAATAACTTTTCCCGAGGTAGGTTTACCTTGGTAAAAGTAAAGGACCTTGGTATAGGTCCTTGTGCACAACTGTAGTATTGGAAACCATTGAAATTTTGTGCTGGATGGTTGCTAAGTATAATTTTCCAAGGGTGAAATTTTTACTGCTGGATTTTTGGACCTTTCTATGATGAATTATTAATACAGATGAAATATCTATCCACTATACATAGCACATCTATCTTGTTTGGATGTTTTGGACAGTTTAGAAATGTTGATAACTGGTAGCAATTTCTCACCAAAGACAGAGTAGGGTATTTAATCATTAAACATTAAAAAAAAAAAAAGAATAACAAAGATATGGGGAGTATTCACAATGCTCAACTTCAGACACCTTATTCAGCCAGAAGAACTAGCTAGATGGTTGCATCTACTGTAGGAAACACAATAAGGAGAAAACAAAGACTCAAGACAATTATCCTCATTGTTTGATTCTTAGTTCATGTCTGCTATGGTTTAGACCTACTATCCCAGGTGACAGACTGAAAACCATTCCTGTAAGCATTCCCATTATAACTTCAGGCTATAATGTCCCACCTTGATAGGCTTCAACATAGCCTTCTTACTACTGCAGGCTTATTAAAGTGAGAAAAATATTCACAAAATACCAATTATCAATTAGTTATAACTAGTGTAGTTACAGCTATCAGTGATGGTAATAACTGGCCTCCAGGGGAGCATTTGCTGCCCAGACAAGGCTCAGGGTCAAGCCTTATTTAGTGTGGATGTAAGCAGCCCTGACAGCATAGTCCCTGTACCAGCTATCAGTTCCTAGTCTTGTTTCATTTAGCCGTTTAGGTGTATCCATAGTCTCACTTTATTTTAATGTTTGTGTAGACACACAGGGTCCTCCAGAGAGTGACTCAGGTGACTTAAAATAGACTCACTCTCAACTGCCCAATTGAGAAGACTTGTTTCTATTGGCTGAGAAAACTAACCAAGGAAGATATTGCAGTAAATAAGCAGCTTTAGACTGGGAGGTCTCACTGCTCACCGTGGTTGCAGAATATTGTCCGCAAAACTAGCCAAAGTTTTGACAAGTATAAGGGCAGGATATTTTAAACTGATTTTTGGACCTATTTACTTTTCTGCTTACTTTAAAAGCGTAGAAGTGAAATTGAAGGAACTTACAATGTTTATCTTTCTCTTTGAGATGCACATTTTTTTTTCTTCAAATTAATTTGTCATTTATGGCTCCTGTGCAACTGTAGACTGGAAAGGCGGCATATGTGATCAGAAAAAAAATTAAAATTAATTTTGTATAGTTTCTTTTCCTTCTTACCGGGGGAAGTTTAATATACAAATTTTGTACTAAGCAAAGCATCTGATAAATTAGGAGTAACCATGACTACAAAGCAATTAAAAACAAGGGTGTCTGATAATTTCTTGTTGCTTGAATGCCTTTTCACTAGTAACCACAGTACAGCTCCTGAGTTTCTTACAAAGTACACTGGAAGAATGCTTTGCATGGCTGGCAAACAGGTGTGAAAATCTTGTGCTGTAATTTTACTGCAGAGATGGAGGAATTCGTGCCCCGAGGTATTAATTAATCACTTGTTAGAAAAACTTATTCATAACTTTGCTGAAATATTGTTTCCAGCAGTTTTAGATCAGGGCTACACTGATTTCAATACTAGACTTTTGTCCCTTACTTTGGTCTCTGTATACAATATTGACTTAATATGCTGAATCCATTTGATTCAAAACAATTTTGTAATAAAACTACTGCTAGATGTTTTTACAGGCAGTGCAGGTGTTAGAAACATTTTCTTGTTCTTAACGATTCACTCCTAGTAGTGTTTCAGCAAGAACTAACTACTTGCATGTCAAATGCAGCTAAAGAATATGTTCAGGCAGTTGTACAATGTGAGAGAAATGACACACCAACAGGTAATTACTTCTGCTAGTTCTATGTTTCAAATATATCTTTCGGCTCAAATTGTGGGAATGAAATATTTACATACTTATTTTAGAATTTCAATATGATGTTTTCAGAGGCTCTGCTCTCCTATTATTTTTTCTTTTGTTGTTGTTTTGGGGTTCACCTCTCAACAAATTTTGCATCTTGCCTCTAAAGCAGTTCAAGTGTTTTCTGAACAGTTTATGAATATGCTATCAACATGTAATGTTGACATTAGATCTTAGAGGAAAAATTTAATGAGTGGTATTTACACACAGCAGTTTGGAGCTGTTGAAAAGAATACCAAAATGTCCATCAGCTCAGTCGGGTGCATATTTCAGCA
This sequence comes from Tetrax tetrax, assembly GCA_009806455.1. Taxonomy (NCBI): domain Eukaryota; kingdom Metazoa; phylum Chordata; class Aves; order Otidiformes; family Otididae; genus Tetrax; species Tetrax tetrax. The sequence goes on along the minus strand of WHYT01015596.1, from coordinate 344,437 downwards.
TGATAGTGTGTAAGGCAGCCTTAAAAAGAACCGAAGTTCACATTGAACTAAACTTCTTCTGCCATTACTTAAAGCTATTATGGAAAATATTCTTCCCTCACATGTAAATAACCAATTGTAGGCAGTGGTTCTCAAGGCTGGGCAAGGAATACATCATCACTAACACAATAGCTGAAACACAATTGTCTGTCTTCAGGGTGGGCAGAAAGTTGTGCGCAGCAGCTGGAGCTTTAGAGAAACTGACAAGTTATGTTTTTATGACCTGCTTGAAACAATCTGTTTCGACATTTCAGGAATTACCACAGCTTCTGGGAAAAGGCAAGCATGCAGCCTGAGTCCAACAAGCCAGTACTCTGTGTTGAAGTTTAATTAAGCCACCTACTGAGAAAAGTACCATAGGGGAAGCTCTTCTCTTAGCATAGGATTTTCAAACCAGTGGAGATCATCTAGGGAAGACAGCAGTTTTGACACCCAATATATTTGCCCTAGTTCCGATGAATTACATGCCCTACTTCTTACGAATTATGCATATTGAAAGCTCAGTTAGGAATAATGTTCACAAATTTGTTGATTACAATGCTGAAATAGTCAATGTATCAATCCATAAATAAAGTGTGTTTTACCCACCTTACTATTTGAGTTTTTTAACTGAGTGGTATAGTTAAACTTTAATTAGTTTACAGATCGTAATTACCACAGTCTGTTTACTTTTTAAGCTGCTTCTGGTTTCGTTTTAATCCATGAATAACGGTGAATTTTCAGAAAGCTTGGTGACATGCTGCAGTACATCATTTGTGTCCTTAGTTAGTGTGATAGAGGAATGAAAACAAGCACCATGTCAGAGAACAAAAATCATTAGATAGAATTAAAGAGTTTGCAGGTAGTAGGTGTCAGTTTATGTCAAATTAGAAAAATAGCTACTCTTAACTACAAATTATTTTCAAACATTTCAGTTATTTTTTTCAAATAATTCTTCTTTAATTTTTTTTATATAATACATAATGAAGAAATTATAAATTATTTTTGACTAAACATTGCATTGATGTCAGTGGAACAGTACCTGCAAGTTAAACTTCCTAAGGTTGGGGTCAGATATGAAAAATTTATGTGAGATTTTTTAAGTGTAAGTACAGCTTGATGTTCATTGGAGTTTGCTAAGATTCATTTTTAGATCATGAAAGGAAGGGAAACAGTTCTACACTCCTCTCTCTTCTTGCCTCTTCATCTTTCTTCCCATTTATTGCTGTCTTCAAAATTGGTCTCGTGTTCTACCTGGCATGTGGAAACTGTTGTGGTTTCTTTTTTTTTTGTTTTTAATTTTGAATGACAATTCAGTAATATTAGTATTTTTGAGACAGCACTTTGAAAATGTTTTCCTCAACACATTTTTGGTTTATTGTTTCATCTACTTTGTTCCGTACAACACTTCAAAAGGTACATTGGGTACCTATTTGTTAAAGACAGTGTCTTATTTTATGTGAAAAGGAAATGAATATTTTATTCAGGAAAGCATGCTAAGTTGCAGATATTTAGATTAGTGTCAAGCTGTAGCATTTTTAGTTTACTTTCATTAATCAGCCATTTTTTAAAAGGTAGGAAAAAACGGGATTTCTATATTGATCTCTTGTTCCATCTTGTCCTAACAAACATCCCAGAGATATTAGAGAACAGTATTTTCATATACAAGCCAAATAAATACTTAGAGGTCATAATTCACTACAATATGTAGTGCATCCCTATTGTCTGTCTACTGGGGAAGTTGGAATTTTTAAAAACTGAAATGTTATGTACGGAAAGTATAAAACATATACTTTCTAGAGATGTGTTCTGCTACTTGCTGGTCAAAAGTAGTGATACCTTTGAAAAAAAGGTAGTAAAAAGTAGTGATACCTAGCTTTGAAAATGCAGTAATTTGTGCAGAATACATGAAGAGGTATTGTGGGGTTGTCCAATTTGCTAGAAATACACTGGTAGGAGTTTTTAATTATGAAGAAATTCAATGGTCTGGGAGCTGTTTTCTGCGGCAGCTTCATTCCTTTGAAGATTATAATGATATTTCTCTATTTTTCACTTTTAACACTAGACTCAATCTCCACTAAAATCACAGGAAAAAAATTCTTCTGCTTCCTTGGACTCTAGAATGACCTTTTACTTATTTGTTTGCTACTGAAATGTTCCAGAATTCTCTAACTTTCTGCAAACATAACTTCAGACAATCTTTATTTAAGCCATTGAATACTTCCCAGAAGTGTCTCCATAAAACAAAAAAAATAAGGATTAAAAAAATGCAGCAAGCACAGCAGAAGAATTAAAAACCTTAACAATTACTTTAGATTTACAAATATGATATAGAAAATACTTTTTCTTCATAGTCAAATTTTTAAAGCATTTACTAAAGAAAAGGTGTGGAATAAATGCAGAAATGATACATACAGTATGTGCAAATGGTAGATTTTCAAAGGACATGATTAGAATTTACTTGCTGTAATTTGGAGATGTTAGCAGAATATTAGAATGAGATAACAGCTTTACAAATGTAACTAAAACACTTATCTTAAAAGGTTTTTTGGATTCAAAATTTCGTGGCTTCATTAAAAAAATTTATACGTGTATGAAAAATGCTCCCACTGGCTCCAACTGTACACATATGTATACATGTTGAAAGAGTTAAGTAAATAACTAGAACTAATAAGATTAAGATCCTATAGAATGGAGTATATGGGCAAAAGATTCCCAGATTAGTGTGGTCAGACACACAGAGGTTCTTAAAAGAAGCTGTCTATAAGCTTAGAGGCCTAAGCATCTGACAGGCAGAACAGGAAAAACAACATAAGACATGAGATTGCTGAGCTCTAAGTCACATTTAAACACCCAATAAATGGATCTTTGCAAAACGGAACCTTCAACATCTGAAGGTTTTATCAGATGTGCCAGATGAGGCAGGCTGCAGGGATCAGAGAAGAGCAAAGGGAGCCGCTATGGCACAATTGACATTCAGAGGGCCATATTTTCTAGCTAGTTGCACAGTGTGTTGTGGCTTGTATCCACTAAATAAATGAAACTCAAATTATGTGAGTAACAACAATGGGAGCTCCAGTATAGAACACAAAGTCCAGGCTGGAAGCGTCACAGCCTTCCTCGAGGAACAGTTCAAGGAACAGCAAGGAGGTGGGCTACACCGAAGAGGGGACCTATTGAGTCAGCATCTAAGTCTGACCACTACTGTTTCTGCTGCTTTGACCTGAGCAGAAATAATGAATGACAGTACCCATATACAAAGAATAGGAAGTGAATCAGTGACCCAGTTTTAGTTGTTGTTTTGATTTAGCGTACGGATGCTTCTTTACAGGGCTGCTAGAGTAAAATGAGTTCCAGTCACCTGACGATGATCATCTGAATGAGAACATTGATTGGATTAATTACTTACTTCAAAGTTTCTTACACATGACCCTAGTACACTTTAATAAATATCTTTATCCAGTTATAGATTTTACTACCAACAATACTAATTACTACGACTATTCTATTCAAAATTTTAAAATTTATTCTGAAGGTGCTATAAATGTAATTTATGATCATGTTAAAAATTAAAATTGTAATAGCTACTTACTTACATTTCAGTTGAATTAGAGAAGTAAGCGTGCTCAGGTGTTGGTTTTGTTTTTGCCATGTAGAAGATTAGGGCAGACTCTTAGGTAACTTGGATTAGTGTCCTTGTGTAGTCTGCAAATAGGATATCTATAAATAACCTTAAATCTTGGTTTAGTTTGTATTTTTGTATGTTCCAGGATTATGAGAACAGGACCAGAGTAAGAGTATGAGGTGAGCATGAGGTAAACTTGTATATGAGGCAACAAGAATCACCTGGGGTTGTTTCTAATAAAGTTGACTTCAGTTCAAGGCTAACTTCTATTTCAGAGTTTTGCTCAGGCATAGGAATACAGATTATTGACATTTTTATTCCAGTTGACCAGTAGCTTAATCCTGGAGCACACTCCGTCTGAATTTAAAAAAAATGAAAATATAAATAAGTTCACATACCAAAGAAGAGAAGGTATAATGACAACTGACAGATATATCAGATTACTTGTTTGTCATAGCATCAAAAGAGCTTCAGCTGAAAGTGCGAAGAGTGGGAAGGTTAAGGAGCATGCACTGTTGGGACTCTTTTGAGATGGCAACATGAATGTTTGTTTGCTTGTTCAATGAGTTATGACCTTCAAAATGCTACAGAAATAAAGAAATGCAAACGTCAAGGTAAAGCCTCTTCTCAGAACACTATCAATATCAACAATGGTTATTGCTGGTTGTCTGAGTTGTAGTGGAGGGAAAAAAAAAAAGGAGAATGGGTGTCATTACTAGATTATTTGACTTTCCTGATTTTATTGAAATAACTTTTTTTTTTTAATCAGATTTTGATATTTCTTGAAAAATATTCACTTCGTAAAGGAGGAATTCCCTCAGTAGTCTGTAAATACGATTTTGTATTCCAGAATTCTCTTCCCATATCAAAAAAGAAAAAGTGCAGGAGGGAAACCCCACAAAAAAAACTAACTATCGTGGTGTTCACTGGGATATGCAGCACTTCAGTCATAGTTCCTATGAACTACTGATGTGAAATATCTGAGTATCAAACTTTCAACTATTCCTGTATATTTTTTGTTTTATAAAATTTACTGGTTAATATGCTTTTAAATGAAAAGTTCAGTACTTTTCAGTACTATGCAAAAACATAAAAGAAAACTATTATTTCTGTAAGTTATAAATAATAAAAATAAATAGCTAAAAGTAAAATGCAGTTTTGTCTCAAATTTTTCACTGGTTACTTTTTTAGAGGTGGATAACATTTATTGTCTCACAGAAGAAACCTGAAGGAAGAAAATCCTGTATATTATAAGCTAAATGTATTGTTAAAAATGGTAGGGTGAGAGAAAGTGAAGAAGAAAAGGAAAAAAGTCTGAAAGTTATACAGAAATTTCTTTACTGGACTAGAACTGACTTAGAAAAGCTCTAATCTCAGGTCTTCACACCGATTTATTTTTCAGTTCCAAGGAAGTCACTAATCTTTTTGTACTCTATTTCCTGAGCCAAAATACTGTTCAGAAATTGTAGATAGCGAGTGAGAATTTGAATGTTGTGGATAAAACACTGTACTGGTGATGTGTGGACAAGCGTGGGACTAGGCACCCAGTGCTGAAGGACAAAGAACATGCAAATTCATTTTTCCATAGCAAAGGCGGTAAGATTGCAGCCTTCTGTATGTTGTGTTTCTCTGACAGCCTGGAAGAGAGGTAACGAAAACACTCTTGAAAGTGACCGTTCTAGGCCTTATCTTATGGGGAATTGTCCTGGGTACTGTTTCCTATAAATTAGCCTCTGCGATGAAAATTTCTAGGGGGATTTAGCAACATCAGAATAAATATTCTATTAATTTGAGGGAATGCAAGTAGTAACTCGATTAAAGCATTTGTTAAACAGAAAATATGGAAGGGAAAACTAACTGCAATTAAGTCAGGCAAGGACTGAGAGGAGACCTAGCCAAAAAGAACTTTTACTGTATGTTAAAATATTTTTTTTTTCTCTGCCGTCCTTTAATTTTAAAAAAAATGCAACTGAAGCAGACAAGTTGATTTTCAAATTATAGTGTTTGATTCCAAGAACTGACATAGCTTTGTTCATTTGTAGTATTTAGAGATCACAAGCAGATAATAATTCTGCTTTGGTGAAGTATGCCAGGCTTTTATGTATATTCTGTTCGTGGCCTCCTAAAAAGTTTTGCCTCTCATCCTGCTTTGAGGGCTTAGGTTCAGTGACAGTGGAATGTTGTTGTTGTTGTTGTTTGAGTTACTCAAGGTTATTTCAAGTCTCATGTTGCAAGCAGTTTCATAAAGCTACAAAGTCTGAATAAATAGGTCACTTAAATTCAGGGTCAGTATCTATTCATTTGTACATTCCTGAGCCCAACTGTCACTGAATGATGAGCTCATAGTCAGTAGCTTAAAAAGGAAAAGAATAATTTCTGCTAACTGTCTGTGGCTTAGTGAGTTAGCAAACAGGATTGAGCAAAAATAGGCCAGTTAATCATCTGTAGCACAGACAGCAAAGCTGTTTGGGGCTGGGACCAGGTCACTCAGTGCTCTATCGTTTCCCAGTTACTGGTTGTTGTGCCCGTGTTAGAGCAGCAATGAATCTATCGCACCTCTGGTAAAGTCAGGCAGTCTGCATGCTGAGCCCTCTGGACTCTCCTCTCCCTGCCAAATCAATAACAGCTTGATTGTTTCTCCTTGGAGCAGCATGCACAAATACAGAATTGATATGCTTATATCCAAAACCAAACACAGTGTGGTGAAACAGAAATGTAATTTAGATGAAATATCTGTAAAGATAAAAACGGAGTTTTTCTGGACTCAGCCATTCTCTTGGTGGCCTCTCTCTCTGCCCACAAGAAAGGTGCAGAGAGAAGAAGAACAGGCAACTACAGTGTTTGTGGGTTCTTTGTATTTAAAAGAAAGATGCACAGAATCATAAGTTTCCATAAAGTAGAAAAGATGTCCAGCATTTTAGATGCTGTGGGCTATTTTCTTGAACCAGCTCATTTTCAGCTCTTCGCTTAGGGCCTGATTCTGCCTCATTTCTTTTATGTTGATGAGCATTTTATGGAAAATGCTGTGTGCAGGATAGGACATAGGGAATTTATTTTGAGATGAACATTGTACTGTGGACATAGCCTTCTGCTAAAGGCTCAGTGCAACTTATGAGTCTTGGGGACGTGAAGTATTGTTCTCTCTCCAGAAAGCGAGGCATTAGCATTATATAGCGGTTAGCTGCTAGTTTCAAAGATTTCTATATGTGCTTAGGTAAATGCATGCTGGCATCACCTGTTTGTCCTTGAGGGTACAGAAGGTGCACCTTATCAGGATGATTAAAAGACTGTAATCTTGAACCCATCCTCCTCTTGTTTGTGTCAGAGGGGGCTTTTGAAACAAGGGTCATGCTTGTGTACCATGTATGTCCAGTTAATTCTCCTGCACCTGCATCTTCCATGGAATATTCTGTGTTTTTTTCCTTTCTCTGTATCAGTGGCTACATAGATTTAAAGTGGAAGAAGGTAGGTTTAGATTAGACATAAGGAAGAAGTTTTTTACAATGAGGATGATGAGGCACTAGAACAGGTTGCTCAGAGAAGTTATGGATGTCCCATCCCTCGAAGTGTTCAAGGCCAAGTTGGATGGGGCTTCGAGTGACCTGATCTAATGGAAGGTGTCCCTGTCCATGGCAGGGGGGCTGGACTAGATGACCTTTAATGGTCCTTTCCAACACAAACCATTCTATGATTCTATGGATCATACCACAGATCCCATTTTACTGCAGCTTCCAAGTTAGTGGTGTCACTGTCTATCTTTAGGAGGCTTAGCTTGCTAAGGCTTAATTTGCATCACCAACTGATTGAGCATTCAGTAAACGCAGGTCAGTTGTGAAAATGAAAACAAGATGTTGCTTAAATCCAACTGTAAATGTTAACTATTAAGAAATATTAACAAAAAAAAATGTAATTTCAAAATATCTCCTTTGACTTTTGACGACATTCAGTTAACAAAAAAAATTTTGTAATTTCAAAATATCTCCTTTGACTTCTGACGACATTCAGTAGGATGAGATTTTTGTGTTTTTTGTAAGCAAGTGTAGTCTTCATGATTCAAGAGGGTCATAACCACTATGGTACCGAAAGATGACTATAAATGTAATTTCACTATTTGTTCTGCAGAGCTTATACTTCCATCATTTAGAAGCCCACAATAGTAACCTTACCTGTCTAGGAGTAACATTAAATAGTGCAGTAAGCTGTGCTATAAAAAATACTATGGATGTTTCCATTCTCACTGACTGTGAGACCTCACATGTTTACTGTGGTTACCGATACATTCCTTCCTTTCTGTGAGAGAATCCATTTGATGTTTTGAAGTGGCTATTTACTACATCACCTCTAAGCCTCTAATCAAGTGGATTTTTTATTTTTCCTTTCTGTCACAAGAAAAACTACAGTGAAAAATGCAGAGATACTAAGTTATAACTATTATGTGACTTCAGTAATTTTCTTCATTGTCACTTGGCCTATTCTGCAGTATAAGATATTCTACCTGCCAGTAAATTTTCAAACAAATATTTTTGATACTAAACAAGGAATAAAAAAAATGATTGTGGTTTGTTGTTTTTTTTTGGTTTTGGGTTTTTTTATTTATTTTTTTTTTTTTGACAAAATGAAGACTAGTCCAGGAAACTGCAAAATAAATCTATGTATGCAAATCCTAGCCAATTATTGCAGGCTAAGGAGGTCTTGCAGGCCCGTTTTTGGAAAGGATTCAAAAACTTTGTTAAGAGACTCACACCTTTGAGTATATAACCAACAGAAAAATGCAATGTCTACAGTACATTTATGATGATGCATTAGGTATTAAATAGATTATTCTAATAGCATTTTTCTTTATAGTAGTCCCACTATGATGTTAGACTTACTAAAAAAGAATAAATTTATTAGAATCTGAGTTTATAACAGTTCTGCACATTTTACAATCCTCTGCCTTGATTCTAAAGCGGAATTCTGTGTCTTTACCTTGCAGTTTTGGGATAGGACCACACATACATTTGAGATCTTTCCGAAACCCAAAATCTCAGCTGCATTTTAAATCAAAGATGACTGTGAGCTTTGTCATAATCTTTTGGAATGATTGCTATTCAGATCTTCAAGAGGCTCATAAACTGAAGCTGAATGGATAGCTTATCAGCGTAGAAATAATCTGTATTGAGAAGTGTAGTAGAATAATGATCTAAAAAAATATTAGTTTTAATTCATGCATGAAAGTGACCTGATGGCTCATAAAAGATGAGCTATGATTGGGCTAATTTTCTTTCAAGTAGATTACACATGAGACCTTATAAATGCCTAGTTAATAAATCCTTGTTAAAATTATTAACCTGATTAATTTCTCAACTGTGGTAGATAATTCCAGTTAAGAACCTGCAAATAGGTTACAGGAAAAATTAACATTACAACTTATAAAACCAGCATTAGTTTTTAAAGTTATTTCTTAACATCCCAGAGTCCATAAAGGAGTAGTAATTATATATTTTGCCTTTAAATGTGCTTATGCAAATTTGTGAGGTATTTATCCAGCAGATTAAAGGTTCCACACTTTTGTATTTATATAGTCATGGGAAAAACTAACAATGAGATTATGGACTTTCATAACCAAGATCTGGGACTGATACTTCTTGCTGTTAAAGCACAATCTCCTATTTTCATCTTTTCCACTTTCGCTATAATTTTTGTTTAAGTCTTCAAGGAATATCATATTTTGAAACTGAAAATAAGGTTGTTGATACAAGATTGCTCTCCAAGGAAAGGGTGACTTTACTCTCTTGGCAATTAGTGGTGCTCCGTGTGCCCACCCTACCAAGACCAATTACAGGACAACACTAAAAGAGCTTTCATTAGCTATGGTGTAATAGATGCTTAGTCCATGGTTCTGTCTCATGATAAGAAGGATGCAACACTGAAGGATACATTTTCTTTATGTTATTAATTATGTTCTGGGAACCTTATAAACACAAGCTGGAATGTATTCAGCATATAATCTCAAAAAATATTATTATCACTCTATTGATAGAGAAGATTGTGGTAGACTGATTAAATTCATGCAGGAAATTCCCTGAAAAATAGCTTCTGAGAAAATCCATGTTATTTCAGAGGCAGTCAATTGCCTGAATGCATGACAATCCTTAGTCCCTATGATTTATAAATTCCTTCCACTGAAATCACTGGAATTACATGCTAAAAAATCAGTGTGGAAAAGAAAATCAGCCTTGTAGACTGAATTTGCACTTCAAATACTGAGATGCTGAGGTCTTTTGGCCATGGTCTTGGTACCTAGTCTACCTGCAAATTGGTCATACTAATAATTTTATTGCCTTTACAGTTTATATGTTTGGATTTTTAATTTTTTTTTTTCTTGATTGAATGAAGTGTGGCATTCTCAGATATTATGAAAGAGGCTTGAATATCAGAGAAGAAGGTTTCATTTTATTCTCTGATCCTTAATAAAGGATCTCATTGCAGTTCTCTTATTCAGGGTAACTAGTGCTTCTTTCCTTTGGCAGAGTAATGCTTTCATTATGATGGTTTTATGTACAAGGTACTATTCAACATAATGATATAATTATCTAGCTTATGTATGCTGTTCATTCTTAAACTCTATAGAAAATCTGTATTAGTCTATTGTAAGTCTAACTTAAAAGAGTTAAAAATCATGCAATATCAAGGGTAAAAAGATAATATTTTATGGCTCTGATTCCCCTGTTAATAACTTTACACCAAGCAGTAAATGGAGTAAGTCCGTACATGTATAGGTCTAATTTGAAAATAAAGGAGTTGTTCTCGGTGTTGTAAAAGGTGACTGCTCTTTTGCTCACATTTTCCTCTCCATGTCTTTATTCAGATGAATTGTGATGACTTTAATGCCAGAATCATATGAGAAACAAACAGAATATCAGACATGCAGCTATCTAGAGCAGTCGTGGCAGTCATTTGTGTGAATTATTCAAGCCACTGATGGTGTGCCACAGTGCCTGTTGCTACTGAAGTGGAAACAAAATCAGTTGTGTACAATATGTATAGTAATACGTACAGTGTGAAGGGAAAGCAGATGGCAGGGATGCATAAAACTTTAATGTCCTCCAATCTGTTTACTTATTTTAATCAGCTATCATAATCTTCACCTACTGTGTGCTTTATTTACATGGGGAAGTGCTGGTGTGATAAAGGAGAAGAAAATGCCGAGAAATGTGCCATTTCCAAAAGCTGGCAATTAGAATTAGAAAGCTACTGTATGCTGTAGAGGATTAGGACAGACTAGAAGATGCCATGGAGAGTTACCTTCCACTTAAGACTGCATTCACTCACAACAGAGTGGGCACAGATTGAGCAGGTGACACGTATGGAGAGATGCTATATTAGCACTGGCCTGTATAGATCACATTTCCACATCCCTTGATGTGGTAACATCAGCTTATTTTCTAGATGGAGCACGTATTTTCCTCAGTTCTTATCTCCTTCATAAAGTACCTGGAGATTTCTAGCTAAAACTGTAAGCGTTTTAGTCGAGTCCTCGATATTATTTGTATAATGAAAATGTGACTTGGATGGAGAATGTGGGGTTTTATCCATTTTTTTTTCTGACATACAAAGTTGAAGGAGCAACTCATATTTCAGATGAAAGATTTTGTCTTCCAATACTGAAGGAGAACAAACCGTCCTAAATATTAAGCCTTTCTGAGGTTTAAAATATTCATTTGTTTACAAATCTTTAAAGTCCCACTACAGATTGCAGGACCATGTTTGATAAGTCTCACCCTGGAGGTATGCTCGTGATGGCTGGGGTGAAGGAAGCCTGCGAATAGATTTGTGAATGGCACAATCAATTTAGATTTACATGCTCTGCTCTGATTCTCAAGTGTTTGTTATGATGCTGTAAGGACTTCTCATATCTCAGACTTGCTGTAGAAGACTTTGTCCAAGCAAAAAAAATATACTGGAGGTAGCAAAGAGGATTACTGCTCAGTAAATAATGTTTTCATGACAGATGATATTTTGTGTCCAGTTAAAAAAAAAGGAAGGGAGAATGACAGAGATTATTTGTTTAATGTTTTAAAATGTGACACAGAAATTATTTTCATATAGAATCACGGAATAGTTATGGTTGGAAGGCACCTCTAGAGGTCATGTAGTCCAACCCCTCTGCAAGGATCAGGGACATCTCCAACTACATCACATTGCTCAGAGCCCCGTCCAACCTGGCCTGGAATGTTTCCAGCGATGGGGCATCTACCATGTCTCTGGGCAACCTGTTCCAGTGTTCCACCGCCCTCGTTTTCCTACGCAACAGGTGATATTAAACATATATATACTAAACATATGTTACAAACGGCTGAACTGTTTGTAGTCTATTAGTCTACTACTATGACACATTAATAGAAAAGTATAGAAAAAAATATCTCTGAGGGGAAGGAAGGGGTGTACAGGAAAGACCTGGTGTTGATCAAGTTGATCAGGGCCTCACAAATTCAGTTCCTTGTCCAAAGTCAGTGGAAGCTCCTCTTCCTCTTAAGTAAGCGGAAGGAAACTTATCTGCTAGACACTTTGACCTAGATTTTGTTATTCTTGAGTTAGGGAAATCATAGTCTATAATTACAAGTGAAGCAACTAATAAGTTATGAAGGAAAAAAATCTCTCTATAGGAAGGATTACCTGTAGAAATGTGACTGCTGACCTGCAATCCACTGTTCTGTGAGCTGCAAAAATACCTGATGGGAATGAGGATATGCATCCGGGGGAGAACCTAATGACAAAACTAATCTTTGAAAGTCATTCTAGGAGGGATAGTCCAATTTTCCTCCCACACAAATTCTTTCAGGAACCTTATCTGTGTCATTATTTCCTCCTCTGTAAAGTGGGCAAAACAATAATTATCTTTGAGAACTAATTCCTCTTAGTAATAATGTCGACAATACTTGCAAGGTGCCTGCCTAATAAAGAAATTAATACTAGTGCCTTGAACTTACTTGAAAAAAGGATTAAAAGTCTATGAAGTAAGAAACAAGTCAGTGACTGTGGCTCGATCCCTGCTCTCACTGTGGAGTTACAATCTGACCTGGGACACTATTTTCCCCAGCAGACAGTCCCAGCAGCAAATGGGCAGTGAACAGAAAAACTTGAATTTATTTCCTCTGTTGTCCAGTGCTCATTGGCTAGAACGGGTGCCCTCACCTAAAATGCTTCAAATTGTTCCTTTTCCCTAAAACTGTAGAGTGGAGAAAGGGAACGATGCCGATAGCTCACTAGGCTGTTTCTGTGGTGGAACAGTTTTGTGCTTCCTTTTAATGAAGTCCACTTTTTTTTTTTTTTTTTTTTTTTTTTTTTTTTTAATTGGATAAAGGATAGTATTATAATTTTGTTTAATCTTTATAGAGGATTCCATGGAGGGAAGACATTAGTACCTCCAGTATGTGAAGATATCTTCTCATCCTCTGATGACTAAAGTTGAAGAGCCAGATAGAAAAGATCAGTTGGAAAGCCAAAAAGTCTTTCAAACATGAATAGCATTGCAACAAATGGAGTTATACTACGATTGAGATACAACTCCTTTAAATAAGTTATTTCACTTTCCTGTAATTGCCAAGTAACTACATGTTCTTTTATGTTTCAATTATAGCTCTTATGCAGGTGAGAACACAAGGAGTATGTTACCCTTGAAAATAGTATTAATGGAACTTGCCTTAGGAATGGCTTCACTTTCACCTATGTGATCCTCTAATCAGTTAAAAAATAGTGCTGGAACAGTCCGTAGTCTTATCTAGATAGCTTGTTTCTTAATTATTTCTTTTTATTGAGCAATTTTAGATTAACATGAGAATACCTGTAACATTTGTATGGTGGATTTCCACATTTCAATTCCTTTGCCTTTTTTTTTGCTAGAAACATTACAGGTATAAATAGGGTAATCTCTAGCTTATGCTGCCAGTTAACAAAAAATGAGAATCTGCACATAGCCCTCTACTACAAAATGGAACCTCCACAACTCCTCTCATTCCTTGTAGAGATTCTACATAAAATTTGGTTTGGCCATTTAGGTGAAGCAATTTTTTTTTTTGAGTTCTTGATAAGAACATGTTAGCATGTATAAGAATTCAATATTGCCATGCTAGCAATTAATATAGTGTTTTTCACTTCCTTGTAATCAGATCCAAATTTATGTTTTATACAGTTGTGAATATAGAGACACTCTACTGATGTCAATAATACATAAATTTACACATTTACTGTGTTATGTACACTTCATGAAATCAAGTCCTCAACCATCCCTGTAAAAATTCAATTGAATCAGAATATATCAGGATCTGTGCTACAAACTTCCCTCCAAGCTCCATAAAATGCATAATTTCTTTTACTTGTAATATGGTATTCAGGAACCGATAATGGCTGGACACTCAAATACGCTTTTTAGAATAACTGGAGAATGCAGTACATAATGTATTCTGATAATTATATACAGGCTCAATAAGATGAACGCTGAGCTGTTCTTATTCCAAAAATGATGCCATTGTATAATTTAGATAGAAAATAGAAATATCTAACACTGTGGTTGAATGACAGAACTGAACTGAAACAATGACTTGGCTGGATCTTTCTTCCCCTAGAAAACCACTAAAAATCTGTGACTGAGTTCAGCTTCTTCAGGCAAAATGTTCAGTCCCCAGCACGGCACATAAAGTCTATATTCTATGCTTTAAAATAATAATGGGAACATCTGCTAGTCTGCTGCATGGACAATAATTCATATTTTTTCAGCATGAAAACTTGTGCCTGACATCTTGAAATTTATATTGGACCTGAAGACATACACCAAAGGGAATGTCAATTAGCATTATCGTTATCATCACAAGACACTTCTATTCAAATGTTTAAGAAATTGATGCTGAAGGGAAACATTTCGTTTGGCCATTAAAAAAAAAAAAAAAATCCAACAAAACCTCAAACTAATGAATGGTCTTTTCTGTAAAAAGGTAGAATAAGGGCTCCAGTAAAGGAAAGGGATGTCTTTTATGTTGGGAATGTGACTTGACATCACTTGCAGAAATTAATCCTATCAATCATAAAATAGTTTGTGTTGGAAGAGACCTTTAAAGGTCACCTAGTCCAACCCCCCTGCAAGCAGCAGGGACATCTCCAACCAGATCAGGTTGCTCGGAGCTCTGTCCAACCTGGCCTTGATGTTTCCAGGGATGGGGCATCTACCACCTCTCTGGTGTTCCACCCCTCTCATTGTAAATTTTTTTTTCCCTGATGTCCAATCTGAATCTACCTCCCTCTATTTTAAAACCGTTACCCCTTGTCCTATCACAACAGGCCCTGCTGAGGTCCTTTTCTTCAGGGTTGCTTGCCATCCATTCTCCACCCAGCCTGTATTTGTGCTTGGGATTGCCACCATTAGTGTGCAGGACCTTGCACTTGGCCCTGTTGAACTTCATGAGGTTTGCATGGACCCACCTCTCAAGCCTATCAAGCTCCCTTTGGATCAAGTGAAAAACTATTGTCTATAAGTGCAAGGCAGAAACTTTAAGGTCTTAGGAAAATCATGTCTCTGAATTAAGTCACTGAGTATAGACAAGTTTCTTATAGTTTCCAGGATGAACTCATTTCAAATATGCCCTGTACGCAGACTAATTAATTTTAGAAAGGGGTTCCCCCCTGATGGCTGGTCCCAGGTCTTCCAGACTGAGGTCTCTTTTCTGCAGTAGTCTCCCTCTGGCTTTGGAGAATAAGAAACTGAACAGTAGTCTTGTTTGAGCAGGAGGCCTGAAACATAACAAAAGGGAGGTCGAAACAGAGAGCTTGATCATAACAGAAGCTGGAAAAAGGAACAAAACTAGTCCAGGCTAGTATTGTAGGCAAAAATAGCTTATATTGTGAATGCTAACAGGTGGCAAACAATTGAGTATGGTGGAGGGGGAGGGGGTGGGAATGCCTGAAACTGAACTTCTGAACTTTAAAGTAGAAATCTGCTGTCTGCTAGGTGCAACTAGTACCAGCTGGCTGTAAATATTGGTAACACCTGAACTAAACAGAAGTGGCACATTCTGAATCCTCCAATTAATAAAAAGACATGAGATGGACGCGCCAGTTAGGAAGCAGATCACATATTGTGCTTCTGTGCAGACATTCTTTAGGTGGGAAGAGTGAGTTCCTGAAAGAAGAGCTGGGTGCCAAATAGGAGAGTTCCTGAGAAGCGGTCTCAGAAAGAAAAAGGGGGACTGGAAAGGAAAAAGTGGTGGGGGACACATTCTGGGAGTATTCTGGAAATCTGAGAGCTGAGAAAATGGTGAGAAATGCCGAGGGACCTTGGGAGGTAGCATCTGGGTCAGGTAGCTGCAAGCAGCTGCACAGCATGAATTGGCACAGCTTTCTGCTCAAACTTCCAGGGACAGCAGGGACTTCCCAACAAAATAGTGGAGACCTAGCAAGCAGAGCACTGTAGGGGAGCAAGTAAGTGAGAAAATCAAACAGGATAATAGTGGTAGTCTTGATGGTTCTTAAATAAATCCCTGTATGCAGCTCCACTATGGGTTATCATTTACTCTGTCTCACCCTTGACAGCTGGGCAAGGAGGCTTGAACTGGGAACTATAAGAAAGAATACAAAAAAGGATAAGAGCTTTTGCTATCTGTTAATCTTAAAGTGACACAGATTTATTGCAATACGCAGATGCAAACGTGTTGAGGAGTCAGGAAGATTCTGCTTTAAGATTTCTGCCCTTTTAGCTACATATGAAAGGTATGGTAAAGGAATATCATGAAGGTTACAAAATTGAGGAGATAGATGTCAACATATCAGAATCAACATTGCTGATGCAATCTGAATTTACCCTCCCCACTGTGAGTATACATTATGTTCATGACAGAGCTCAGTGTTTTTTTCACACAGTGCAGGTATTTGAATAAACCATGCACCACAGAAGTAATGGAAGCTGTTCACAATCGAAGTCCTGCAGAGGTTAGGCAGAGGACAGACCACGGCATAAGGCAAGAAAAGCTGTCTTGTATTTATGGGAGCTGGATGCTACCCCAGAGAAATATATACTCTATCAAAAGTTACTGTGATGCTTTTGAAGTCACTTAAACCAAACCTAGGTCACTCATTTGGTGCCGTTCAGTTTCTGGTTTCCTAACCAGATTTCCTGGAGTCCACTCTGCTGGCTACTTCACTTACAGTAGAAGTTGTTGGGAGACCTATTTGAACAGCTAGAGCTAACATTCACAGTTGTCTGAAGCTGGCCACACAATAAAAATGCTTGACTTGATTCTCTTCACATATCAGATCTCCATCTCTGATGGGAATGGCATCATGCCTGGTATCACAGGGTGCTGAGAAGGCTTCTGTGATGTGTTCCTGCATGATAGTGAAATCAGAAAAGAAAAGTCTGTGAGGAAATGAGTAGTTCTCAATAGGAATCTGGATTGTTAGTGTCTAGTAAATAACAAATGGGACCACACAAGCTGAACAATGAAACAAAACCAAAGTATTGAGCAGCTGCTCATTAAGTAAGCATCATCCACTCTGTATTGTGAATGAAACAGAGGTCCCCTGGAAAAAAAAAAAAAAAAATCATTTAATTAAAATTGCATTGTAATTCATACAAATCAAAAGCCTTCACAAAAGACTGCTGAATTGGTAGTACCCAGGTAACCCTTGTCCAGCATTTACTAGCCTTCAGATGCACGGTTTTGCTGCTTTAATAAAGTGATGTAACATTGGACTTTGTTGTGTGTTGCTCGTGAGTTTCCATGTATTTTTTTATTATGTATAAACAAAACTTGATAGATAAAGAGGTTGTTAAATACAGAGAAATAACCATCTGGTGAGGTTTCAGTCTCTGACTTTTCTGCCAGTCTGATTTTCTACAAAAGCTAAGCTCACTTCTCCTTTTCTTGTTTTGTACCTTTTAACAACTGAACTCCACTTCATGGAAAATAGAAAGTGAAGGCTGGGATTTGAGGATAAGTGTGTTTGTGATTTGTCTTCCATCTGTACCATAAAATTGATGTCGCAGGGGGGAATGAAGCAAAAAGTGTCTGCTGCATCTTCACATAAATCCATCATATTCCTGCTGAACACAGCAAAAGTGTATTGCTTTATGCACAGATTTTTCTCACCTTAAATTTTGCATCAGGTACTTCAACTGTATATAGCAGTATTGATCATATTTCTTATAAAATGCCTATGTAATAACTTACTTCCGCTTCAACTTTTTTTTTTCAAAACAGACTATGACACATGGCATTCATTATCATTACAAAACAAGTTCTTTAATACATTGTAAGCCTTTTCATGTCATTGTTTTACATCTCATATTTTGCCTGTTTGAAATATAACAGTGTTGTACTGTATGTGGGACCTATATAAACTCAGTTCTAACATAAGTATTTCTAAATTTATTCTGTATCTTGTTGTGCCAAGATATAGTATTAGATTTTAAATATCTTATTTTTGTTCACAAAAAAAGTGAGAAACTGTGTGGTTAGTACCAAGGCACCAGGCAGAGATCCAGTTCAAACTTAAGGAAGAAAAATCAAAGGAAACACATTTTTCTTTTTTAAGTTAAACCCTCTAGTCAACTGAGATTGATATAATTGCATCTGCATCAACAGGCTTGTAGTTAAATGGTTAAATGCATTTATTTTATTTAAAAAAGAAAGAAAAGAGAAAAAAAATGGCTTTGCCTGACATGACCTCTTACTTTACTCTCATGTCATTTCCATTCACTCCTAACAGCTTTGTTAGTTTATATAAAGTAGATGTAAAAGCTACCAAAAGTAAACATAACCTTGACTTCCTGTAAGTTCATTTTAAACTGTGCCTGAATGTCATGGCTGGTCAGTATTAAGTTTTTATTTGAGTTTTTGTGATTAAAATGCTTTGTGATTAAACCTTTCAAAAATTTCTGAACATATAAACTTGACCGAAGTGAAGAGATGCAGCCTGATACTTAGGTAAGAGTCAGGCAAGGATAGAGTAAAATTCTGATAATCAAGTAATATTCATTTAAACAAATTGGTGTTCTTCAGTCACTTCCTAAGGCTTGTTTGGTTTGTTGAGTGTCAGGACAGGTCGAATATTAAGATTTTCTTCTTTCCATTTGAGTGAGGGGTTTGTAAGCCTTACCCATGCTTTAAGGAGGACTGTATCACACTTGGTAAGTCATTGTTCAGCTGACACTGGGCAGGTCGGGCTTTGGATTTTTTTCATATTCCATCATATTTGCTGAAGTTCATCTGAGAAGGTTCCGCCCATCTGCTTGCATGCATCTCACAGCTTGCATGAGCTAAACTAAATGCTCAGGTCCTGAGGGACTGTGTTTGGCTTTCAAGTTCTCTCATTCATTCCTTAGATATGTTTGCTGAGATAGGAGCCATCACAGTTACCTCAACTGACCTGCAACTTTGTTACACTCCGTTTCATCCAGAATGAGCTTCTAAGCACAATGATAAACAAGAAGACTTTCAAATATGATTTTCCCTAAGTGTAGGTGTTAATATATGCTAAAAAAAAAAGCAGAAACAAAGAGAGTGTCTTATCCCTTCTTTCACACTATGTGCTGAACTGGGCAAACTATTAGAGAGAGAAAAAATAATATATATCAACGAGAGAGGAAGAAAAAAATATCTGTTTCCTACTAATAATCCAGGTAAAATGGCGGCCCAGATGTTTTTCTTCTGGGTATCAAATCTGAACATCCGATCACCTAGTTTTACCCTCTTCCTACTGATAACTCAGATGAAACAGGGTGTGAACAGGATATCATTCAACTCTGCCAGTACTGTGATGTGCTTTTGTCCTGTCCTTTCCTAAGTGGACATACATAGGCTCTGGTTGGACTACTGGGATCAAGAAAAGCAAAGAAAGGATATCTGGTTACTTTTTTGTATGAACCACCATACCTTAACATTTCATTTCAACTACTTCCTGTGATCTGTCCCGGTAGTAGACTCCAGGCTTCAGAACAGATTAAATCGACTTAAGTAGGGTAATTCTGTGATGAATTCATGAAATTAATTGGCATAGAAACCTGGAAACCTTATCACTGTTTTTCAGTAGATTAACTTGAGTGCTAAATAAGGGTCACATGAGAGAAGCACCAGTGAAAGCTAGGTCTGCTATGCTGGCATTGACTACTGAGATGTAACTGATGAGGTTCAGCTGAGGTCAGAGGCAGAAGTACTGACCTAGAGAATCTCTTAAATATTTCAACACATACATAAAAGTAGGGAAAGGAAAGAGCAAACTTAGCATTGCTAAAGATTTTAAGCAGAAGATTGTGAGATTGTGTTTGAAACATATCACGTTTATAGATGCACTAATTTTTCGCTTTTCAAATATTTTTAAAACAAAAACTCTATCTGCCACTAAAATGAAGTGTGCCAACCATAAGCATGCAGCCACCATATGTACTGTTATGTCAACTATAGTTTTGATAATATTGCATATCGCAGTTTATGAAAGAATCAAATATTGACTTCTGAATGGTTATCCATTAAAAAAATCTTTAAAACATACAACGTTGGGCATTTGTCTTCATTTTTTGTACTTCATACTTCCTTTTTTTTTTTTTTTGAAAATGAAAGAAGATAAATACTATAAAAAAATCACACAAAGAGAGAACCATTTTTACTTTTAACCTATGAACCAGACAAACAAAAATAAAAGAAACTGAAATGCATAAAAATGTAAAAAGTAAAACTTAAATAAACTTAAATTAAATAATAAATTGTGTTCTGCAATCTGTACTTATTTTTCTTATATTGCTGTCTAGGAAATACAGTTACAAATGGCTAATTTGTAGAAAAAAAAACTTTGTAATATGCATTGTATAAATAACGAAAACATCTTTGTTAACAGCTTCGTGCCCTGGAAAGCTTCTTGGTGCAATTTTGCCTTACATTTAAACTTGGAGCTTTGCAGTATATACAAAGCACATCAGTGGTGCTCTCACTGAAGGTTCTGTCCTGCTAGAAGTAAGGTTGAAGTTACCACCTAGAGTGCTTAATTTGCAGTACGGACACAAGGTACCTTTCTCAGATGAAAAGCACGTCTTATCCATGTTTCTCCTCCAGCTTGCTCTCTACACGTCAGCTGATTTCTGTCTGTAATGACAAGGCTATCTGTATAGAAATGTGGTTTCCATTGGCTAGGTAGTGGTACATGCTTAGGTACAACTAGCGTGAACTTCATTGACTGTATAGCAGATAAAAGCATTCTTGTTTGAGAAAGAATTTGAAATTGCATTTCACAACTGTCTTAGCAGCAAGGCTCAAGGTACCTGAAGGCCATCGGAAGTACTTACCTTTTCTTTGAAGGATTTTTTATGTATTTTGTGGTAATTTTTCAGATGAAGTACCACAAGAGTTTAGGAAGAAGAGGTGGGAATTCAGGATGTTTTTACTAAGGTGAAAGTTCAGCTAGACAATCAAACTGCCTTTGGTGTTCTCCTTCTGGTCTCCAAAATCTTTATTTTCTCTGTCACAGTCCAACTTCTCAAGAGAACTGGAAATGCTTTCTCTACCTATTACAATGCTATATTATGGTGCAGTTATGAGATGTGGGTTTTGAACCTGTGTGTCTGAGTGCTTTGAAATTTTAGTTTCACCAGTGTGAATTAATGTTTTGACAAATTTATACACACACACATGTATTAAACATGTTTACATCATCGTCTCAGGTCTCTATAAACTCGAATAAGATCAAGCAATTCCCCTAGATTTTATTATAAATTTTATTTTCTTAGTCTACTTCCCAGGTCAAAAATAGGGCAATTTCTCACTTTTTTATGGTGTGTCTCAGTTTCATAGCCAGTAATTTAACAGTATACAAGTTAGATCTGAACTGACAGTTCTGACAGTTGTCAAAGTTAGAAACAAAAATAGAGCCAGTAGCAACAAATTGAGTGATTTCAGTTATTGTTTTTGAGCATTTTTAACTCATTATGAAGATTTATCTAAGTGGGGTAAAAAGCATTCAGTTCATGCAAAATAAATTCAATTCAGTACTGGCAATATTTTAAATTCAGTATTGGTAATATTCTGATACACTGTTGGCATTCTAATATTTGCTACCATACATTGAACTGAAGTTTTTGAAACGATGGTGTAATTCTCTCACTTATGACAAACAAAAAAAAAAGAGTATCTCTTCTGATATACTGTAGGTGTTGTTGCAAGCCCTTAAGCCTTTCATTGCCTTCAAACCCAGTTACAAATAAAATAAACTTTCTAGGAAATGGAAGCACTAGTAAAGTGTTAATCTATTTTAAGCCTCAGGGTATTTGAAAAATTATAGATTTGCCACATGTCTACAGAGCTAAGAATGAAACTAGAACAGTGTTGAAAATCCCATTTTGTGTACTGATGGCAAAAAGAGCAGAAAACACCACTCTGAAGATTTGTTGTAGAGCATAACAGTGTTTTCAGCATAATAGTTGTTTTCTTACCTCCAGCCCAATTTTTAATAAATGAAACATACTTATTTTGTTAGCAGGAAATTGTTCATCTTTTTATAAATAATAGTTACAGGAAAAAAACATAGGTCATTTCAGTTCATAAATATACATTCAAGAGATACATAATGCATAGAAACATTTGTGCATGCACATGTAAGGAAATGTTCGGGTGGCATATTACTGTAAAAGATATTACAACATTAAAAATTCCAATTAATGCCAGTGTAATGGTGGTCAAACATAGGAACAGCTTGTCCAAAGAGACTGTGAAGTCTCCATCTTTGGAGATATTCAGATCTTGCCAGGGCAAGATAATGACCAAACTGATACAGTTGGTTTTGAGTGGGGAGTAGGAGTAGATTATCTCCAGGGATAAATTACAGACTAAATATTCTATGATTCTACTGTTCATTAATATTGTCAGTGAAATGAGTAGCCACTTCTATCTTCCAAGATAAAGTAGGAAATACATTTTACAGAATCTTATTCTTACAGAAATGATAGAAACTCCCCCAGAATGATGTTTCGTGTTTTCAGTTAAATGTCGAGCCATAACACTGCTGGGTGAAAGTGTGGATTGAATCCCTTATACTTTTCTTTTTTTCATGTTTTATTTTCTCTACTGCATGATAGATCTCCCTTCTTGAGAGGTGCGACCAAAAAACCACACAGCTACAATGCCTTTTTGGAAATGAACCCTTTTGGTAAGTCTGGCTGCGAGGAAAGACAAAATGAGAAGACATTCTCAATGAAGTGCTGGTAACTGATAATGTAGAAAGGAAGTATTGCTTTAACTGGCCTTTTATTTAATACATTTTCCCAAATTGAGACATTTTCACAACTATTGTAACACATTTCTGATACTGATCTTAAAGATTTCTTTCTGCCTTGGCGGCTAACCTCTTGAAGCAGTATTAATGGAAGTTTCTCATTTTGGAACTGGAATATATGAAGATGTGATCTAAAAAAGACTAATTCTGTAGCAGCCTTAATGTACCACTTTAGCCCATTTGATCACTGTGATAATTTTTTCTCATGTTCATGGAGATTATGGCATAGTCAGTTAATACAGTTTTTACTCTAGTGGTTCTATGTAAGGTAGTGTGTAGTAATGACCAAGTCCAATCTGTTTTTAAACTTTCAAAATCAAACCCACATGTTGTGTGACAGTAAACATAGAAATTAGATTCAAACTGAATCTTTAGCTTTTGGCCAAAGGCAGTGATTTGGGGGCATAAATATTTTTTAATTATGTGTCGTAGCCCCTATCCGGACCAGACTACGCAGTCTCTCTCTCACTCCCCGCACCCTCCGAGAGAACAGGGAGAGATAATTTAAGAAAAACGACTCGAGGTTTGAGATAAGGACAGGGAGAAATCCTTACCGTCAAGGGCAAAAACAGACTCGACTTGGGGAAAACTATTCATTTATTACTGCTGCAGGGGGACAACCTGCTCCACCATGGTCGTCACCACAGGCTGCAGGGGAATCTTGGCCAGGAGCCGCATTACTCCTCCCCCTCCTTCTTCACTAACCTTGGTGTCTACAGCTATTTCTCTCACAAGAAAAGTTCGTTCTTCACAACAGGTTGGCAGAAGCCTCTCAGGATCTCTTTACGTTATTCATCCCATCTCATCTCCTCTCCACCTCTTGTAGCCAGACCGGGCTGAGTTGGGCCCAGTCGGCCGCCTGGCGAGAGGCACCAGAGGGTGAGGCCTGCAAGGCCCCGGAGGCCTGCGCCTCCCCCTTTGCGCCTCTGCCCTTGCTCAGCTTCGTCACATCTTCTCTTCTCTCTTTTTTTTTCTGTTTTCCCCTTCTTAAATACGTTATCGCAGAGGCGCTATCACGGGGCATTCTGCTCCCAATCGGCACGGCCTTGGCCAGCAGCGGGTCCGCCCTAGGCCCGGCTGAGTCCACTGAACAAAGGGGAGCGACTTCTAGCAGTTTCCTACAGAAGCTACCACCTTAGGCCCCCTCACTAAGCAAAACCACAACATTATGTCAGTTATTTTGGGCTACAGATACCCCGAATTTTGAATAACAAAATAGTTTATCTTGAAAAGAAAAACAAGGGTTTGGGATTTTAAGAACATTTTTTATTGTAACTGAAAGACATAGTGTCAGGTAATTTTCTTGATGAGATAGCATTACTTAGGAAAAAAGGAGTAATTGTCAAGGAGTAGATCTATGTATGAAGCATAAGACCTAGAGATGAACAAAGCCGTAAGTCATCCTATTTTTTACCGTATCTGAGACTTGATTACTACTTTTTAACAAAGCCTGAATGTAGCAAACTGGAATGGACATGCTCAGCTCAGAACGCTTCTGCAGTAAAACTTGTCAAATTATACGGTCTGTCTTATCATGAAACGTGAAGGGCAGAGAGTGCAGAACCATGCAAAAAAACAGTAGCTTTTTCTCCTCTTTTGAGTTACTCGGGCACTAAGCCCTGTTGCCATCAGATGTTTCTGGATAATTAATGTTAGAATTGATTTGGCACATAAATAGACTCCACCTCACTCTTGCGCAGTTGTCCAGGCTCTGCTATGACAGCAGCAAATCCTGTCTTGTTAAAGTCACTTTGAATCATTTGTATTGATTGCAATGATTTTAGGATGATATGTTGAAGTAAGCAGATATAAATACTAATAAAAGTCAACAATACAAGAAATGAGTGCTTACTTGAAGATGGATTCAGTCAAAACATTTCAGCCTTCACATTGTAGACTCTTGTAACAGAGATCTAGTCTGGTTTGACTTAAATTGTTAACTCAACAGTATAACAAATATAAAAAATGAGCTACTAAAATAAATGTCCACACCAGAATTTTTCAGAGATTAAATAACCCCAAAACTTCTCTAAATACATATTGCTAATTCTGTGGTCAGACTGCTTTTTGGCAAAGCCAAGGAAAATCCCATTTGTAACAGAGTTACTGTGTTCCTATCACCAAGCCAAGCTGTTAATTTAAACTATGGTTTTTCCACAAGGAATGAGTACATGAACCTAAAATAATTAATTTCATTTTCATTAAAATTTGTGTTAAGTAGAAAAAACTACAAATCAATGTCTTATTTGTCTTATTATCAGTTTCTGAAAAGATCTTTGTTAATGCCTGTAAAGCAATCACATCTGAAATACAATAGGAGTCTTTGAATTCTGTTGTTGTATTCTAAATAATTGTCGTATTTTTTTTGTAAGCTGGAGGAACTTCAAAAGTTTGGTACATTTAGGTCAGTTGAATACTTAAAGAGGAATGTTTTTCCCTGATCTTGATCAAAATGGTTTGAGCTGTAAAACTAGGTTGAACTATCACAAGAACTGCTTATGAGGGAATTGATGATGCCTCTGTTCCTGTTTAGCTAGAAAAATTGCAATAATAGGTTACAGAGAGCAAATACAGCATTTCTGGCTTGACAGAGGAGAGGAGATAGAGAACTGCCATGTCCAGAACTAGTGTTCAATTTGTTATTCTGTTTATGTGTTTTTCCTTTCTATTACTGTCATAAAGTCTTCAACTAAACCCAGACATTTTTAACGGATAATATTGTTACCTTGTTGTAGAAATCTTTATTTATCCCATACAGTTGTGGAGAGGGCCAAGCCATAAGGTATATTATACTAATGGATGGCATCCAGGAAATGTTCATGCTAATTGTCATGTCTAATACCATGCTGAAATATTAACTTTTAACACAATTCTGGAAGATAATTTCCTACAAGAAAATATCCAGAAAACAAGATTCCCAATGCAATGCATAATTTTCTTTGCTGTTCTTCCGGGGTGCAAAAATCTTAATCCCAGAAATTAATTTAAATGAGATTATTTAGCACAGACACCTGTGATTATAGAAGAAAGATAGAGCAGCTGTCAGTTGTGGAAAAACTTTGCTTTTTGCAAATCACGTTGTCAGTTTTGTGCACCAGATGGTCACTGATCTGTCTGAAATGCTTTAAGTGAAGATTGCACTGATTTTCCAGAAATAATGGTAGTAATATTAGTTCTATTATGTAGCACTATTCCCTCAAATAGCTTCCAGACAGTTTTACAGCTAAGTGTACACAGCACTACTGAAATGCAATTATCAATGAAGTGGAAAGCTCAGCCATCCAGCATGTAACCCAACAGTGAAAACTCAGAATGTTTCAACCAAAGGAATTTACTGAGTTCTGGAAATTTTTTTAAGGAAAAGTCACAGTCTCAGAACAAACTAGAATTTTTAGAAACTCATCTGAAAGATCTGCTTATATTAAGTGCATTCTGTTCAGGTTATCCATTTAAGAAGGACCTGTCCTGAGTCATGTGCTCAACTCTTGTAATCTGGGACTCTTGAACCCTAAACAACGCCATGAGAAATCACTATTTGGCAGAGCAGAGTATCATAAGCATTGCTCAGCCGAAGAGCTAGCTCTTTATATGTATTATACAAACTTATGTACTTTTGAAGGTAATACCTGCAATGATCTGCAGTTAGCTTGCAGTATCCAACTCCTGACTACTACTTCATCACACAGAAACATTATTTCTGTAAACAACATTAAAATGGAAGTTATTTAAAAATGAGGGTTCTTTGTGGGATATCTGAGGAAACCATGCAGCAAAACATCCAGCACTTCCTTGAACTCTAGGTCTTTTTTATCAAGAAGTGCATTTCCCTATTGGCAGATAGATAACTCCATTAATACAATGAGATAGTGTAGCTTGTCCTGTGAAAGCCAGCTTAGCTTTGGCACAGTTGTTAATATATTATTAAACAATTTCAGTCAAATAAAGCTAATTTGTCTATGTGATGTAGTTGTAATTGTATTGGACTCAGCCCAGCTTCATAACCCGTGTTCACTAGAAGTCGACTCCACACACAAAGGATGGCTCTTCATATTTCCAGAAACACTGGAGCTCAAACATAGATACCTGAGGAATGAAGAGAGAGTTCAAAAAATTATTTGTCCTTGAAATGGATTTGCCAGAAACGTTCTTGAATGTCCAAGCCACCCCAGGGAAAACTTATTAGTTCGGTGCTGCAGCAAGGTCTGGTGTCCTGCTTGGAGCCTGGCAGGATGCTGTTGTAGTGATATTTGTGCTAATTGCACAAATCGTGCTCTATTTCCCCAGATAACAGAGAGTTGATTATAATCTACTAAACACAATTTATACTATTTCTATCTCAAATCTTTAAGGCCTTTGTGCTTTCAGGCAGCTAGAAAGTGCATCTTAGAGCGTTATTCACCACTTCCTCCTACAAGTTCAATTGTTCTGTGCCGAAAACAATGAAACGTTTCAGAAACAAACGGCACAATTAGAAATGAATGAGCATTTCAGAATTGCAGCAGCTCATATTCTGTTATCCTAAATTAGCACTTTAAAATGCTTGATTTTACCCTACTGACATTAATTAAGCTCACCATGTGCTCATATATAACAAATTAAGGGAATTATTTTTTTTTAAAAAGCTCATCTAGCTTTAATTACAACATACTGTACATTACACAGAAAATACTGCTCCAAACTACTGCTTTCAGTTCACATCTGATATATTCAAATTAATTAATGGCTATAATTTAAAATGATTAACAAAGAAACAAAGATAGTTAAATCAGATAGTTTAAATTACTGTAAATTACTGTATGTCCAGCTACTTGAGAATGAGATAATTATTGTCTCACAACACTCATGGGAGACAGAAAAAAATCATTGACTAAATTAATGTGGCATAAGCTAATTTTATATTTCCACACTGTCTGAATAATTCTTTTTCAAATCTGACAAACTCTTGTGTGGCATATCCAGTCCTAATTTAGCAAATCGTCTTAATTCATGTAGAGTATGTAATCGTTTGCTTAGTAGAATGAGAAATTAGATTCCCTTTTTCCTTTTCATTTGTATACCTTGTTCTCTTTAAATTAATTTCTCCCAAGAAAGAATTTAAACATGAATTTTAATCCCATTTACTTCAGAGCTTTAATTTTGAAAGGCATTTAAGACTACTTTCCTGAATCAAGGCCTGTTCCACTCTAATCTTTCTTTCAGAGTCAGTAAGAAACTTTATTTCTTCTATGGATGATGTTTAACAAAAGCCAATGCAAAGATTAGTTCAGTCTTCTTGGATAACTTAATTAGTAAAGCTCAGCTAGTCTAGTGGTCCATACAGTTAATAAATTGTGGTCACTGGGACTAGTTTGGTAGCTCTACCTAGCCCTGCATTTACCGTTCACATGTGAGGAAGAAGTTTTGTGGATCGCTTACTTGTTAGGTAACTAGTGACTGTGACCTCACTGGATTCTCCCAATGAAAACAAAAACCTGAAGCAAGTGTATCTTGAAAATTTTACATCAATTTGAGAAAAGTAATTATTTATTGAGACTAATTCAATTATATCAATTTCTTACTGGTAAATATGCAGTAAAAAAGAACTGAAATTCAGGAGAATTAAAAAGAGAACTTTCCCTCTCTACCTTCCTCCCACAAAAAAACTCCACAACCATGAAAGAATGAACAAACACACAAAAAACCAAACAGAATTAGGGACAAATCAAGGCACTTGTCTTAAGCTGTCTGGGATTTCCCTTCAGAGATCAAGTACCTGAGATTCCCCTAAATTTTGGGGAATTGACTTAAAATATGTCAAGCAAGCAACCTGGATCTTGTTCGAAGTCAATGTACAGACAAATCACTACATAAAGTCAATAAACACAGTCTCCTATTTGATGATGAAGAATAGAGAAGAACTTAGATAAATATCAAATCTGAAGAGGAGTTAAAATGGTAAGGGGAGATACAAAAAAAAAAAGGTAAACAATAAGATTTATCAAAGAGTGTCTCATGAATTAGCTACATTAGAGAGAGACAGAACATGATGATGAGAGTTGGGACCTCAGAATGTAGTATGCATGCAAAGTAGTTATTTCATCAAAAAGATAGTAGTAATAAAAGAGTGACTTTTAAGCTAGGGAAACTCAAGTCAGTCATATTATTTGAACAATTAAATGCAATAAACTTGGCCTGCAAATAAGAAGTCTTGCTGTTTTTCACTGAACCTCAAAACACTTAACTACTTCAGATATTCCATGCTCTAAAGTTATTAAAAAGAGTTCTCTAGAAAAGACAGACTGTTCCTATGCTGGTTTTTAGATAAAGAAATAATAACAGATAAAGAAATCTAAGCACCAATAGCAAGTCTGAAACAAAGGTGAATCTCCAGGATCTGTGGATGTCTCCTGTGAATTTTGTTAGATGTTTAAGGAGGTCCCTTGGAGGGACCTTTAATTCTTTTACATCCTCCTT
This sequence comes from Tetrax tetrax, assembly GCA_009806455.1. Classification (NCBI taxonomy): domain Eukaryota; kingdom Metazoa; phylum Chordata; class Aves; order Otidiformes; family Otididae; genus Tetrax; species Tetrax tetrax. Next base: position 315,051 of record WHYT01015596.1, on the reverse strand, counting down.
TTCTGCAAAGGCTTGATCTTATGATGATTTTACAGGCTCAATCACCTGTGAATCATAAGGAAAAAAAATAGAAAGACACTAGTAGCCAAATTAAATTCCACATTTATCTTTCACTTAAACTCAGTTCAAAGTAGATTCAAAAAGGAAAAAACACTCTGTAAGTAACACTCACAAGAATTGTTCATGGTGCCAGAATCAAAATAAAACAATTTCTACTGCTTTTGCTGAGTTTAAACACACCTGTAACACAATAGGACAGAACTATTATGATTCATATTTAAAGTTCCGACCCATACAGATATTTCCTTTCCTGCTCCCTCCTTAGATACCTGAATGGATTGTCTATCTGTATTTAAAGCTAAAAAAAGCTGCCTAAATCAATGGGATTAAATCACTAGTTTGAATTGCAGAGAGGAAAAAGCATGTCCATTGTGTCTTTTGCTGTTGGCACTGACCACAAAACATTGCAAAGAGAGTAGGACCCAATTAATTCATTATAGGGATCCAACTTGGAAAAACACAGCAGAAAATAACCTCATACTGTGATGATGTCATATTATTTTTATCTAACCTGAACTGTTGCTTAAAATAAACACATAAAGCAATCTGTCATTTCAGGAAAGTGTCTAGCTATAAATTAAATAACATCTAATATAATGTACCATTTAAATCTGCCTCACTCAAAGAAGTAATTTCACCAGAAAACGCTTGGATTCTATAACTTTCAGGAATTAAAATTTCATTAAATCAGTAAGTTTTCAGTAAAAATTAAATACCAAAACACTGATCTATCAAACAAAAAGCATCTGAAATACTGAGGAGAAACACTGTTTGTGAGTGTGTATTTGTGTTTGGGGGGGAATCAGTCATAGTTAAGTGATGTTTTGATCAAGTTATCCTCCTTATTTCAATTTTATCTAATAATCTACTCAGATAAACCTTTAGCAGGTCTAGAGAAATTTATATGGAATCCAAAAAGATCAGGAAGAGCAAAGTTTATACGAGTAACAAAGCAATTATTTGTTCTAAATATTACATACTGCTATCAAGAAAGGAAGTTCAAAGTTAAGAGGAATCTACATTTGAAGAAGAGAAACCCATGTTTGAAAACAGAACATCACTTAGCCTTTGTTAGCAAGAAATGGTGAATAAACAGAACTCACCTCAGAGATGTTCTTTTCACCTTCAAGTTTGTCCCACTTTCAGGAACAAAACAAATTTATGAATCGTTGGACATGATTGCAGTATTTATTTCTTTAACACAGGCCAGCATAGAGCTTTCTGAACTAATTTTAATGTGAACGGAATTGCATATTGAACAAGTAAACCACATGGACCTTAAAAGCACCAGTGAATCCATTAGAAATCTGGATTAGTTATTCACATGACTAATTGTCCTGTTAAATCTGTACACTTCATTCTTTACCTGAACTTGTCTATCATCCTCCCCTGGCCACTGGACATAAAACTTCAGCTGCATCTCATGCTGGGCAAATGCAGAGGAAACATGTTCACCTGAGATTCTTCAGCTTGTATATCCAAAAAATCACATCTGACATTTTAAGCTTTACTACTCTACTCCTTATGCTAGCCATTCTCATGGTTTTAGTACATTTGTAGAACATTTCCTCTCATGGAAACACATTAAATAAATGGTAGTTCAGTGGTTCCTGTGCTTCTGTCATCTTCCACTGAATTGAGGAAGCAGTGTCCTGCTGGCAACATCACACTTTGTTTAACTTGGATGAGCGCCTAAAGGTATTTTTCCTACTTCCTGTGGTAGTGGACAATGTCAGAAGATCACATATTTTACCTGTAGCCGTGAATAGGAGACTTTTGTTCTAATGCTTACACGTCTTCTGCAATTTTCAGAATTCAAATGCTCCTTCTGAGAATTAGTGTATCCAAAGCAATATATAGGAAGACTGCATTAGCACCTCAACATGTTCAGCATAAGAATCTATTTTCTTTCTGCTTGACCTTTACTTCACAGCTGGTTTTTCAGAAATAAATCTACTTTAGAATATTGTAGGACTCGTAACATTAGCCATTGAAGAATTATTTCAGAGACCTCCTCATTCTTCAGAGAAAGAAATATTGTCTTTTGACTCCAGGTTATTCTTTTTCTTAAAATGAGAGTCATGTCATGCAAAGCGGTGCTCAGTAAAAGAAAATATTTAAGGAATTAAATTCAATTTCAAAACTATTTAATAAAATATTTAAATATAGATAACTATAATTATAATAAGGAAATTAGAGAAAATCATAGAAACATTTTAAGTGGGAAAAATTTCTGCTTCTGACTGTTTTCATGTTCTCTTTAATATTTTTTATCTCTAATAGAGATTAAATTAAAAGAAGATACTTCAAAATATCCCACTTTCTAGGCATTCACCTTTTATTTCCTTCTTAGGGGGGTAATACAAGAGATTCTCATTACTTTTATTCAAGTGAGTCTATACTACTGTTGGGAAATGCATATTAAATGAGTACATATCCTCTTCAGATTTTTTTTTTTTTCTGAAAACAAAGGTTATGATATAATTTGGTTAGAGTGCCATGCTTTTTTGTCTTCTCTAATTTCTGAGATACAATTTTATTAAGCAAAAACTTTTTTTCCTACAGTTTCCTAATGATGAATTCATTATGTTCATACCTTTTTTTTTCCTAATTTGCACAGGTTGCTTCTTTTTATTTCTGTAAAATTTGTTTTTCCATAAAGAAAAATTTCCATTCTCACATTTATTTTAAGCCACTTGTTCAATTGTTTCATTTCTCTTTTTTTTTTCCCATTTCAAAATACTCACTTATATCTAATTATTTTGCCTATTAAGATAAATGGTAAAATGTGAATGAGTTTTAACTTCTCTCACTTTCATAGCTGAAATGTACTTTTTGAAATAAATTTAAAAAAATATAATGTTAAGCACTATAAATGAAACAAAGAAATTAATCATACCATGTCCTCAATAACTCCATATCACCTATTTCTTATTTCCTTTTGCCAATAATCCTTCTGAAAATATTGTAAATAATGAAAAATTACTTTTCACACCTTCTTTTGTTGTCTATACAGTGAGACAAAAAGAAATTTAAACTGTTTCAGAATTCATATTTCTTACCTGATTTTGGTCAATTTGACCAACACATATTAAAAGTCATTCACAGGACCATAGAATATCTTGACTTAGAAGGGACCGAAGAGGATCATTAAATCCTGTGTCCACACAACACAACCTAAAGTTAAACTGTATATCTAAAATCATTGTCCAAACTTTTCTTGAACACTGAGAGGTTGGAGCCATGACCGCTTCCCTGGGGAGCTAGTTTCAGTGCTTGACCGTCCTCTCAGGATATAAAATTTTCCTAACATCCGATCTGAACTTCCCCTGATGCAGCTTTTAAAGCCATTCCCTCAAGTCCTATCAATGGACACCAGAGAGAAGAGACCAGCACCTCCTTCTACAGTCACCCTCATAAGGAAGTCACAGGCAGCAATGGGGTCATCCCTCAGTCTCTTCCTCCAGGATGAACAAATCTAGTATCTTCAGCTGCACCTCGTAAGTCATGCCCTCTAGTCCTTTCACTATCTTTGTTGTCCTCCTCTGGACACATTCTAACATTTTAATATCCTTCAAATATTATATATATGTGTATATATACACATTATATGCATCTATGCAAATTGTTTCTATATATGTTTTATATATATATATATATATATACATGTTATTTCTTTATGTTAAAGACTATCCTTATGGAAAATGTAAAGAATTAGGGTATGAAAATGTGAAAAGAAACCTCGGTCTATTCCCTTGTCAGTTCTTTACATTTTTTAATTTTTTGTATGTACAGCCAAAACTGCAATGAAAATCAGTGTCTACTGATGCCAATAAATGAATTATGATCTTCCATATACTCATGGAAATGAAAACAGAAGGGGTATATTATTACAAATTACCACACCAATGTGCACTTAACACCTCTCTCTATTTTTTTTTCCTTGTATCCCTGTATCCTTGTATTGCTTTTGAGAAATAATTGAGTAGTGGCTTTTTGTAGAATGAAAAGTTACTTTAGAATCCATTATCGAGCTAGACTAAAGAACCTTTAACGTCAATCGTATCAGTAAAGCTCCTTCAAGACAGTTCAACTTTTCAAAAGAGTAGTTAAGTTTCAAAAGCTTTAGGCAGCCTTACAACCAAAGAAATGTTTACCTTTTTAAAATCAGATGTTACAGACCATTAGTTCATGATGTGAATTCTTGCCTTTTGGGTATTTTGAGAAAATTTCTTATTTCATTACAGTTATGAGAGAGTTCTACTGTTCATGCTCTATAACTTCCTATCATCAAAAAGTCATAAGGGATTTCAATACAAAGAGATAATGTGTGTGTGTATAACTGCTCTTTGGGCTTAAAGACCTAATGGGCTCAGGAAACATCGAGCTATAGACTGAAAAACTCTTGCAGCAGATACTGACATAATAGACCTTAATGGCTTTCATTGACACAGCTATCTACATGAAGTAGCAAGACGTGCCCATGTAGATTTTCATATTGAGACATTCATAAAGAGATTTATCACTATTATCCAGGCCAGCAATTCAGTCTTGCAGTATTTGCAGGTACAGTGGATGCTCTGAACAGCAAAATAACCACTTTTGTCCACTCAGTCAATTTTCATGCACTTCTTCGATGATTTAGGTAGAATATATTCTGGTAAACATACTATATATCTCAATTGCCTATATCGAATGAAAATGCATAATAATATGTATGGAACTAAAATAGGAAGACAGTGCCAACTATAACGATGTTGATGAGAAACTCCTTGAAATTTAAGAATTTGAAACTCTCTTCATATTCTTTCTCCAAATGTAATTCCTTACTGTGGAACTAGGGGAAGAAATGTGCATCCAGTCATTGCAATTTTAAAGGCTATTTTCTTCCACACTTCTGTCTCTAGACCTTGCTTTATATTAGCAGAATTAGACTTAAAACTTGTCTCTATATTTTCACTAGCAGAAATGAAAATAAATGTGCTTTTTCAGATTTACGCTAAGGATTGCTGCTTCACTGATATTTCTGTTTCTTCAAACATGCCAGAACAGATGTGATTCCAATTTTAAAAGCTGTAATGTTGTCTTGGCATCTACATTGCATTTGATTTATTTTTTAAAAGAAACATATAATTTGAGTAAATGAAACTCTATACTTACACCCCTTGGGAAGGAGTAAAATATTATTTGCCACCATTGCTCATTAGTTGGGTTAAAAGGTAATTTTGCGTAAGTACTTGTTTCTGTCTTCCTTTTAGATTAACAAAATATGAATTTTATCATCTTACTAGCAGATCTTCACCTATTTGAACTTGTTTGCTTTTAGTACATTCTAGAGTCTCAAAGTATTTAAGCAGGAGGTGAAATTAGAAAAGAGAAAATAACAATATTTATTAAGTTAATAAGTATTTCTTATCTCTAAAGTCTGGAGAATATATACACAGGAACACCCCAGTTATTACACTTGGGTTTCTAGTTGAATCAGAGTCCTTGCTATTTTTTTTTTTTTTTTATCTAGAACAGCTATACAAATTAACAACTTCCTAAATAAAAACAATTTTTGTAAGCCTTTGTTGGCACTCCTAATAGAAGCTAGTGTAGACTATTTTCAAGAGGTGCTCATTATGCACATTTTTTTCCAGGATTCTGAGTGTGCTGGAATTGCTAATTGTTGTTGAATTTTAGAGTACTTCCTTGTAAAAGTTTATGAATCAGATTTCAAACAATTTAAAGGCTGAAAATGGACACGATTTAAGTTCATGACTCTGGTTTAATAGCCCATGGAAGCATGATACAAAATGAGAAAGTGTGAGAGTGAGACTGGAGTTAGATCACACTCCTCCCATTATTCTTCTTTAGCTTCAGGAGTTGACAGTTGAAAGGAGCTTTGATACTTGTGTTAAACTTTACTTTTCACACTGTTCCTGGAGAACATGGTCCAGGCCGCAAGCTTGAGACATTTCCCAGCTGAATGGCAGACATGAAAAAGAGCTGAAAAAGCAAAACTTACCATAGAGTGAAACTGATTTAGGGTTTTATTAGTAAAATGAATACTTACTCATAACCTACATCTACTTTTAGGCAGTCTTTAATTATCCAGTATTAGCTTAAACCAAAAGCAAAAGCACCAGATACTATTAGCCAAAGTTGTATTTTGAAGAGTATATAGACAAGTTATAATAATAAAAGAACCTTCATGAAAAAAAAAAATCTGTTAATGCTCAGATTTAAGAACTACTAAAAATCAAGAAAACAAGACGTGAAGAGCTGAAGCTATCAATACAATTCAAGCACTACTTGGAGGATATAAAGTCAGAATGATACATTTTGTGTTATCCTAATAAAGAGTTTTAGCATTTAATTTAACATTGATTTTTTCAGATTCTAGTAGTAAACAAAATCACTTCCTGAAGTTCATGCGAAGAATTAATTAATTCCTCTACCATTAGCACTTGAAAGCAACGTTCATTATGCAGAACTAGAAAAGAATCCTTATGAATTATCTGTCATTTTTATATGTTACACAAAAGTCAGAAAAAGACAAACCCTAAAAAGTATAGCACCACAAAACCAAAGTCCTACCTATTTAATACAGGCTTTGATGGGGTAGGATACCTGCACTCAGTTCTCTGTACAAATTAGCATTTAAACTTTCTGTGAGCCCCACCATACAGCCAAGAAATAGTTCAACCCCAGCTTAATTTTACATACTTACAAAAACTAAGCCAGGCCCACAATAGAAATAAGAGGTTTTTTTTCATATAGCACATGTTGGAAGTTTGATCTGAAGCAGCTTTGCCTCCATGAACCCATGAGTAATAGTGATTTCAGATACCACCATTTGCATTGCACTGGATACAGAGTAATTCACAGATAAGAGGCATTTTAAGAAACTAACCTTTCTCCTATGAGATACCATTTTCCGGCTGAGAAACTAGTAGCTGATCATATAGGAACTTCTTATCTACTTTTAAAGAATGATCTGGTCAGCAAGAATAGGAGAGGAATTATTCACCGCAATATGGGTATTGCTTAGCTTTTAACAGTCAGAGGCAAAATTATTAGCACCAAACAGTGCAGCTTTTAAAAGAAGGAATTACTGTGCTGATCCACTGAAACCTGTTTCCCTAAAGCCAAAGAAAGAAACTTCAAAGGAGTTTTTTGTACTGTACTTCAAGCACATTGTACAGCTCTCTCAGCTCAGCGAGAGGGAAGCTCACAAAGGCTATCTATCATCTCTCTGGGCTGTTTAGTGTCACAGAAGAGTTCTGGCTGAAATTTAGTTGGTTAATCCATGTCTCAGTCCAGTGTTTTCAGTTAAAGACCCAGGAGCCTGAGCTCCATATTCAGGTTTGCAAACACTGACATTCCTTGTTTTCTAACTTTGCAAGCTCCCCTCTGGCTAAACTTGAGGCTTTTGGATTATTTTATGGCACTTGAATCTTTTTACTAAGGGTTACAGAGACTGCAAAAAGCACGTGAACCTCATCTTGTCTTGGTAAATGAAATGATAGTGGGACATACCAGACATTGCAAAATGGTAAGTGAATGTTTGTGAGTCAGGGAAGACAATAATGCAAGGTTGCTTAAGATGTTGTCCTCTCATGTTAGTGTGACAAACCAGTTGTGGCATCTTTCTGCTTGAAGTACACACGAGTATGATACTACATTTTTCACTGAGTAGTCAGTATACAGTAATATATGGCAATCACATCGTGACCACACACTTGATTAAATCTTAATCTTTCACATCCTTTTACTGTAAGTACTCTTGTTTTGGTAGTTCACATGGAGATACTGGGGGTGGAAAATACCTTTCAGAATACTACACATGACAGCATTTTGTATTGTTGGATATCACCGTTTTTAGAATCAACATTCAGTTGATTTTGTGTTGATAAACATAGTAGTTAACTAATCATTCATTGATCTCCTTATAAAAGAGATATGGTTTAGCAGGTTTCTTTTAAAAATCTTCTAAGCAAGATGCTAGACTTTATACAGTCAGCATTGAAATAGATGTTTCAGTCAATTATGTAATCCTCTCACAAAAAAGACCCATTGATTTCACCAGCAGTTGAAATGGCAAATAGAATTTTCTGTGCATCGTTTTCAGTCTTTTAATTAGTGAGTACATCATATCTATCTTCTTATTTTAATATTCAGAATTTGTAAATATATTTGCAACTTTGAAGAGTCTTATGAACTGTTACCATGATGGTTGCTCCTAGAAATATAAAACATTTCTCATAAATGAAATCCATTTAGAATTAAATGCATTGAGTAAACCAGTAAACCAAGACGTATGCTTGCAGCTTCTATCGGGGTAAGTCTCTCTGCATCTGAACTTAGTCCAGCAGCTTGATAGATTGTGAGTTGTAGTCACTGTGTGATGAAGTTATGATTTCAGAATACCTGTGTAAAATTAATGTAAGTAATTAGCCGAAACCTAACTAGATGACTGGCAAGGGAGAGTAAACAAGAGTGATCTTGTTAAATGACTCATTTCCGGTAGGAGTAGACAACATGTCTGTACTTAACAAAGATGAGGAAAGAAAGGAAGCCACATCAACTATTATGTACGTTACTATTAATCACAATTTAAGACTGACAAGGATTTTATATGAAGTGTACTGTTGTACTTCTCTGCCTACTATCAAGTCAAAGTGCAATTTCTCACTGCTTGCTGGAATATTAGACTTTTTTTCTATTTTTTCAGCATTTGGACAGAAATACCAAGAGAATCTAACTCCGTTATGCTAGTGCAACAGACTTTGAACTGTCATTCCCTATAAAGCCATTGTCAGGACAGTGCTACTTCAAGCTTTAATAGGAGCCATTTTCTAGGGTTCTCTAATCCTCTACAGAGGCGTTCTATATTTTCAAGGAAAACTTACACAAATTAACACTTTAAATTATGTCACAAGATATGACCCATAAATTAAAAACAAAATAAGGGTATGCTTTTCAGAAGAGGCAACCTTGTTCCAATTCCTACGAACTGCTGTAACCAAGCTTCTTGGTCTATTTCGCTGAAATAACGGTGAGTCTTAATTAGAGTCAGAGAAAAACTGCATCAGTACACAACTTCAACAATCTTTTGCCCTAAGTGATATTTATTTCTATAAAAATAGATGCAATGTTCTTAAAAATATAAGGTATTATCAGACATCAAGCAGATATTGAACCATATATGTGGAATATCAATTGTTGATAATTATGATATTCCACTGTATTTATGGTAAAGTATTCCAAGCTGGCCTGAGAACAGGAAAACAGAAAAGCTTTGGCACAAACACAGTTACTAAGCAGACACCAATACTAGTGATTTCCCTGGAAAAGCCCAGTGTCAGAAATTCCAGAAAGGTTATTCTAGTTTGTAGCCATCTTAGGTATGGAGTTCTTTTAGTCTGGTACTAATCACAGTGACACATTAAAGCTAATTCTCTGAAGATACCACACAAAGTACAATGAAAATGGCAGAGGAATAAGAGATGTCCAAATTAAGATAATTTCTGTACAAGGGAAGACTCAATTTTGAGCTGATTATGAGAGAATCAAAATATTATCAGAGAAAGATTTTAATTTCCAAGAAGAAGTATCCCAGTTCTTCATCAACAAATTATAGGTTGTTATCCTTGAAATAAAAACATTTGTCAGTATTTATCAGCTGATCAGAAGGAAAAGGAGAAAATTTTTTTGTCTCCCACTTCTTCCTACACAATGAGAAAGCAAGTCTGAAACATACGTAAGGCATTGCAGTCTCAAATAAGCTAACAAAAATGATCAGCACACACTTATAAAGTAAAGAGAAGTCCTTAAGATAGGTAATCTGAAGATTCTCACATCCCATCTTCTTTTAAGGAAATAGTATGGCCTAGAAAGTAGAATGTGGTAGAGGGAATCAAAAGTTTTGGTTAGATTTTACTACTAGCAGTGTAATTTTGTCTTCCTTCTATTTGTTTGCATTTCAGATGGAGTTGTGTTAGTGTTCATTACATGATACTTTGGGATTTTAGCATGAACATAGGTATGTTAAAACTAAGAATTACTGCTTCCATATTTTAAATATACTTCTATTGTAATTTGTTTTGTTCACGTTTCTAACTATTTCAAAGTGTTAAAAATGTTCCTGATTTGATTTCCAGCTTACACACTATAGTATTTCATTTCATACTTGTTGTATCTTCAATCTAAAACTTCTTTCAGTCCTTGACTACCTGGTATCTTTCATGTTAATGGTTTCACTTATGAAGAAATTAAATTTAGTCCATATGAGATTTTCCAGTGGTGTATGATTTTTACAGATACTGTTATCTGCCACTGTGTGCAGTAATGCCCTTGAGAGATGCTTGAAGCCAAGCTGATGCCCTGAAAAGATGCTAAATGGGGATAGCACAGCAGAAGGGAGGTAAACAGACAGAACTTTCCCCTTTTCTATTCCTATTATAAGAATGCTGAAACAATGGATGTAATGATACCATGATAACATGTATTTCTTGATGCAATTAAAAAAAAAAAAAAAAGAAAACAGGTTTTTGTGTTATTTTTCTCAGTTGTAACTGTTAAAGGTCATACTCTTCATGGAAGGTGTTCATAATAACTTTTAAAATTTGAGAGGCTAGTTGAAATAAATTGTCTAGGTCAAATCACAATCAATACTCCTTACAGTCTCAGAAAAAGGCCTAACAGTTTGTCATTCAAAAATGATCTTCTACACAGAATCACAGACATAAAGACTAAGATACTTTCAGGAAGAAATTTTCAGCCTAAAGGAAAACAAATATAAATATTATGAAAAGAGGGAAACTTAAAGCTACTGATTCTACTGCTTCCCAAAATGAACAAAAATCTCTTATGATGTGGGCATAGAATAAAGTAAATGAATGAGCTGCTGAATCAAGACGACTTGAGACACAGTGTCTACTGTGAAAAACTGGGCAAACTCTACTCCTGTGTAAAATGAACAAAGAACTGAAGAAAAAAGTAGGTATGTTCTCACATTTTAAAGAGTAAAAGAACAGACTGCATAGAAATTAGTTTTGGAGTTAGCCGAAGTTGTTGACATGTGTTCCAACCACCTTACAGGCTTTGGAAGAGATGCAGTCAGTGCAGAAGTCCTGCTAGAATATCAAAAGACACTCTCGGATTAGTAATAGTAATGGTAACAGTAACGTTTTTATTTAGAAATCAAGAAAAATATTTGGATTGGTGTCATGTAATTCCTTTACTCTTGGCTGATCTGTTCACAACAGCAAAAGAAATAAAATCAGTGAAGATTTGGGGATGGGGAGTGTCTAAGACAAAAACAAAATTTCTGGAACAGATGCAATTGGACCCTCTCACAGCTGTTTGCTTACCTTCCCATCAGAAGCTCTCACCTTTACTGCAGTGACTAAATGAACACAGGGCAAGAGCTGAACTTCCTATTTCGAAGCCTGGTATAGTAACCTGAACTGGTATTTGTTTTGATTTGACTTGTTATGCTAGGCTAAATAGCTGTTACATGAGCAGCAAGACTTTCCCCTGCCAGAGAGGGACAGTTGGCACTAGGTGGCAGGAACCTCTGTGGCTGTCCCCAGGCTGACTTCCTCCATTACTCAAAAGCCAACTGGGTTGGGTCTACATCCCAGTGATGCAGAGTGATCAACAATAGTGAAGGTGGTTCTCCCAACACTTGTCCTCTGATTTAAAAGCTCATTGCTAATGAGTTTCATTAGCAAATGAGTTTCATTAGCTAATAAATTCACGAAAGCTGATGATCCCACTCTGTATATCAGACTTCATATACTTAGACATGAAAACTGTCTGACTTTTTTTTTGTGGTAGAGGAGAAACTATTCACCAAAGTGTTCTGGTAAAGTTTAGCTGCTTAACCAAACTTCTCTTCCCTCTGATGTTAAGCAAGCTTGTCTTTCATCTTGATAGGGTGCATGAATCCTTATCAAGATGTGTCTCTTACTAAGATCTAGAAAATTGTTCTTAATCATTAATTGCCAAATAAAGTGCAACCAAGAGGACAAAAAGTTTATTGCCTGCTTCTTCAAAGCTAAAAAATGTTATACTTGAGTTTTAAAATTAGACAAACTACTCAGTAACAGAAGGATTTTCAATGCTTCTGAAGGATTTTCAATCCTTCTGTCTATTGATCTATTGAATGATCCTTTTTAAACATACTGAATAATACCTTGTCTTTCTGTAAGTCTATTAGCGTGCTTCTGTCTTGTCTCATCAAAATGAAGTAATTTGCTCCTAAATGTGTTTCACATTAACATTGTTCTTTTCTTGATTTTATTGAAAGTCATTCTGTTCAATTTCATCAGTTGTGTGGCAATTCATCCTCTAAACTGTAAAAATACAGTCATAAGGGCAAAAAATCAGAAATACATAAAGAATGTGGTACAACTACACCGTAAATTGAAAAGATATTCCTGTTCTGTAATATATTTCCAAGCTGGCAGTTTATCAGAAACTCTCTAAAAAAGGAACCTCTCAGTTAGCAAGCCTGAAATAAACTCTGACTCAAAACCAAAAGGTCTGACCCAGTTTTTGGCATTATTCATATGAAATATTCCACCGGCATAATCAAGAAAGACTTTATCTTCTTGTTTTAAGTATTGTTGAATGCAAATACTGCAGGCCAAGCTCTTTCTTTCAAAATAAACGAGCAGTTGCAGAACAATAAAAACAGTTGAGGCATTTATGCTAAGACATGAAAAGCGGGATGCCAAGGCGGGTTTCTAAACCACATTCCAAGCATTTTAAATGCCTTTTGATTGTTACCACAAATCCACCAATTGTTGTGAAAAGGGTATGTGTCATCAAGCCACAGGCAAGGTCTTGAATACATCTGGCTCGGAGTTCATGGCATTGATGTTAAAACACCACACAGTCACAGTTACGCAGCAACTATTCCCAGTCCCACATCACCACCCTTTTGTAGGAGCATGTCTGCCTCTCAGTTAATGGTATAAATTAATTCAGAAGATCAAGGCGACTTTAGGGACTACATATACATTGCATTCTTCTCTATAGGAAACACATTTATGATTTTAAAGCTACACCACACAGTGAAACAGAATTCTTTAGTCAGCCACTATTTTCTGTGCTCTCTTAAGGCTCCAGATCCCCCTAGAATTTCCCTATCTATTCCTTTCTGTTTGATACAGCATGGAGGCATGATGTCTTTCTGTATTTTAAGGTGCTGTTTTGTCAGTCTAAGTACCAAAGTAAGACTGCAAGTAGCTTAAACTGAAACACTTCCTGTGTAAATTGCTGTCACTTTCCAAACTAGTAATGGTGACGATAGCAGAGTTACTGGGGAGGATCTCATAGGTAGGACTTCTTTAATTATTTTTCCCCAAATATGCTTTCTTTCTCCAACTCAAACTGGTTTTTGGGTAGGAAGTGTAAAATTTGTCTAGGGTTTTGGTCAGGCAGAAGTCTGTCCAGAAGACAATCCTCAATAAATAGGACACACATACTGACTTAGCAACTATCATGAATTTCATCTTCAGGGCACACAAGTAGAGGACCTGATACTTCCTGTGTTCAACAGCCTCATTTCAGTTGGTCTGGAGACTCTATCAGTGTATGTGTTTAGAAACACGTCACTGCTCTGATGCATTGAGAGTTCATCAAGACTAGTATATCTTTAATTCTGTTCAGAGTTTCCTAGATCAAAATATACAGGAAATAAAATAAATCACAGTGTCTTAGTTCATCGTAGATCTGATCCAGGAGAAAAGCAGTAGAATGAGATGGCATTCCTTGCCTCAGAAGTAACATTAAATTATATAGTAAAGCAGCAAAAGGTCTAATGTACTTTGTTTTTCAATGTGGGTGCGAGAGATGGGGGAACTGGATGCCAGCTGTAGGCATTCACCTCTTGATAACAATACTTCTGTGATGCAGATATTTCCTTTATCTTGCAGAAAAGCTTTCTCAACATTAAGTGACAGAGATGAGATTAGACCTCAGTCAGTTGATTCCCTGTCCTTTCTACAGACATCACTTGGCTTTAAGAAGTAATTGGAGAATATCTTTAATTTAAAGTAGTATTGGATGAACTTCAAATGATCCAGTGAGCCTTGATATTTATCTGTTCCTGTTTGATGAGATGTCTGGAGAAATTTCCTGCTTCTGCTGTGATTTAAAGTATTGAGACACTATCCAGAATAGTTTCATAACTTTTCACTTCTGATGCTGTTTATAACAAGGAAGAACAGTCTTTGAAAATCAGGGGAACTCCCTCATAAAAAGTTCCAGGAATTTTCTGAGCTTCCTGGAAGTTCAAAATTTGGCTCAGTCAGCATTAGCAAGGTCTTGAGTCATATCTTCCTTTTTTTTTCCTGACGTGTCAGATCTTGCTTGTGTTTTCTTCGCAAATAATGAAAGAGCAGAGGAAGAACTTAAGAAACTAGAGACAAACCAGATGTCCCAACGTGGGCTTAGGAGTTGAACTTTAGTCTTCTTTCAATAGCCTCACCTGACAAGACAGAACAAGTGTGTGCTATCCAGCAAGCAGAGAAAAGGGGATGGAAGCATAAAGGGGGGGAAGTTATTTATGTAACAGTTTAACAATATGCCCATGCTGTTTTGGGGAATTTTTTTTTTCCTTTGAAGACATTATTTCTGATTAATAAAAATATAGTTCTTCTACAGAATGTGCCAATGTGGAATCTGAATTGCTATGGAGCTTTTATTATCTATAGGATACCTGGTTTCATTCTAAACTCTATGCACTTCAGTGGGGCCAGAAACATAATGTTATGACCATAATTTACTCTTGTGCTTTCATAAACACTGCTTTTAAATTAATGTTATTTCTATTATCATTTATTGACATATCACATACTAGGCTTAACATACTCTACCTGGTGTATCCAGTAGGGTTAGGACAAGGTCTAGAATTATATAGACAATATTTGTGTTTCTATTCTCAAAACCTTTGCAGGAAGTTTGTAAACTGGAACAGATAAAAGTTGCTATTGAATGCTTCAAAACATACAAACAGTTAATAAGCCAAGAAAAATGCAATGAGAGGGCTGGAGCACCTCTCCTGTGAGGACAGGGCAAGAGAATTGGGGCTGTTCAGTCTGGAGAAGAGAAGGCTCCATGGAGACCTTATTGAAGCCTTCCAGTACCAAAAGGGTGCTGATAAGAAAGATGGGAGGCTGAACCTTCTGTTTCCAGCAAACATTCTTTCAGAGGATAATAATTTACTATTGCTCTCAGAGATTAGTTCATATATTGGTAGTCAAATTTGCAAATGTAATTATCTCAGCCATACAAGGGATGAAAATGACCATCAATATTTTGTCACTAGGTAGATTTTTTTTGTTGCACAGAAATTGCTTTGGGGATTGGCATATCTGTGTTTTTTTCTAACCTCCAATACCAGACAGCTATTTCAAAACAGAGCCAAGTATAATTACACTGTTTCAAAAGATTGTGAGCTAAGATTAAGAAACACCAAAATTATGTTTTTCTGAACAATCTAAATTAATCTCTTTTGTGAGTATGCACATGTTGACAGTCTTTAATCATATCCCAGACATTATTTTTCAGCCTCATTCAGTGTTCGGGATGGCTATGGAGGTGAATCAGGGTTGAAGAATGAGCAGTGAAAGGACCTGCAACTTTGCTCATTGAAATAACTTCTTTGTTCATTGTTCGCTAAATAAAACACAATATGAGTGGAAGACCTGAGACTGTCTTCAACTGAATTAAGAGAATCGTGGGGCCTCCAAGCCTCCAACAAATCTGATGTAGTACAAAATTCTAACAGACACTGACTAATTTGATAGTTTCTGTTTTTCAGGTACCCGCTGTAATATCCCTGTGCCAGATTTGTAGAAATACTGAGCATTAACATCTCCCTCCTGGGTTACAATGAGCTGTATGTTGACATTTTAAGTATTTAAAAATGTTAATCTATCTGAAAAAAAAAAAAAAAAGCACTAGACTGTTTAATGAGCCACCCTAAATTAGTAAAATTGTTTGACCCTTATTTAACCTTGTGATATGCAGACAAATGAATTAATGCAACAGAAATAATATAATCCCCCTACCTTTATTGAAACATTTCCAACACTAATTCCTCAATTTGCGAACTATTTGTATATGATAGTGATAAATAGGATTGAAAACTCATGAGAAAATTAATATTCTGCCTTTGGAGCAATGTTTGAATAATGTGCATGAAATAGGATATTGGGCCACCCACTGAGCAGTAAAAGAAAATATGAAATAGTTTCTCATTTAGAAAAACAATCTATCCTTTACACTTATTGAGGCAGAGTACCCATAAGGAGAAAAATTAATATGATTATGTAATTGAAAACTGTTATAAACCATTCTTTAATGTGCTAGGAAATGCATGAAGATTTCAATCTTGAATCTCCACTTTTCTGAACGCTTGAGTGTTTCTCTCTTAATAATATTTTTCTTTTTTAGTTGTTTTTATGAATAATTTTATATTTTGGTCAAAGAAATTTTCCCAGAATCACTTTTAAATGTAAATTCTGTCCTTGTTAAACACTTTTCTGTTCTCAGTATTACAAGTTGTATTGACGTAAATAGCTATGTAAAGATGACTTGTCAATAGGTTTTCCTGCTTGTTTGTGCTCAGATTATTGTAATCTTCTGCTTGTGACATCCAGTTAACTCACATTGCATAAAACTGCAAAGACTTCAGAGGATTATGGTTTTTTAGTTTACACAAGCTGGGGGTAGTAAAGGAGAAAGAATTATATGAGCTATAGGAGTATTCATTAATTTGCCATTGAAGTTTCTCTGAAAGGAGGAAAAGGTTGGATGCATAGCTGCTGTCTTGATGCAATAAGGGCATGACAGGCACTTACAAAGCAGTTGCTTCAAGATGCTTGGTCAGGATATTCTCTTCAGTGTTTCCTTTCCACCTGCAGGTAAATCCTCTTCTTGGAAGCACAAGGGCTCAGTAATCCAAAAGTTAATATGATTCAAAACTGTCTGATGCTTTGCAGAACCTTCCCAGTAAAGTGCTTGGTGATCCTATCTGGAAAACTCCCCTTGGACAGGCATAAATAAAGAAGCCATGGACAGTCACTGTGTGAGCCCTCTTCAAATCAATGACAAAACATGGGTTCCATGTGTGCAAGCATAAAAGGTAAGTGAAAAATAAAAGTCAGCACTTTAACATAATTAGTAAGCTGAAACAGCTGGAATGTGAAGGGCATTTAAACCTTCCTGCAAAAGGTCAGGGCCAGACTGAGAACTGGGTCATGAAATATGTAGCTAAGCCAGCTACATGTCCTGTAGACAGATCATTTGCTCTTTCTAAGTCCTTTGAGAGATATTTGCAAGCTTAGTATGAGGCAATATCAACTGATTGGATTCCTGCTGGTGAGGCAAATTCAACAAGCAAACTGCTCCATTTGTTTTTAACAGTGATGAATTTTCATGAAAAGACAGCAGTTTGTAAACTGCAGGTCTGACAGTTTAAGCCCCTCCTCACATCTAGCAGCCAGGTTTCCTACTCGCGTAGGGTGTCAGCGAAGCAGAATAGCGAGTAGCCATTTCTCAGATGTGCAGCAGGGTCAGGAGCCAACACTGTGTGCATTTGTAATTCTAATGACCACTCAAGATCAGAATGCTATGCACATTGCATTGCATTCACCTTTGCAATTTACAGCAAGCTAATCAGATAACAATTTTAAAGTTCAAACAGAGAAGGAAATGTTTCTAGCAGATAACACTTTTTATAGCTATTCTCATAGCAAAACAATGCAATCTCTGGAATGCTTCCAGCTCAGAGGAATGTGAATGACGACTTCTGAAGATATCTCGAGCAATTATGATGACTATCATAAAAGCATTAGAGACATTGTGATAAGTTATATATTGAGAAAAGTGACTACAACAGCAATTAAAATCCACCCATGACAAAACAAACCAAAGATTGAACTGTGTCATCCTCAGGAAATGGAGAAAGTTTTGACAATTAGGTTCCTATTTAAATTTGAACCTCTTTGCTTCTGTTTAATGGTGGTTGCATGATGTAAGACAGACCAGAAGATGTCAACTAGCAGTTTATATTCAAGAATGATAGACTGTTCAGTCAACCTGCCCTAATTTCAGCCTGAGGATTTCACCAAGTACCCCTTCTTAATGCTACCCATTTATTCCTCTGACAATAAAGTTGTATTCCTAATTAGACCTTAAGTCCTATCAGAATAGGAAAGTATATAGCATTACATTTTTGCTGTGCTCTGTTCACATTGTAGATGCTACTACAGTATCGAAAGTAATCAAAGTATTATTTTCCCCAGTGGTTGCCTATACCTAGTGATTTTCAGTTCAAAACTTCATGTTCAGAGGAAGTAAAAAGTCTGTAAATTCAAGAAGTCAGGTTTGGCTTCCCCTCCGGTTTACTCCACATAAGAAGGCTGATGCAAGTTATGTGTGTGAAAAGTTGTGAAGAGTAATGATAATTTGTTATGTAACTTAAGAGAGCAAAACTATACTGTTTCATTGTAATATCTTTTGAAAGAATTCTATGTAATTCAACATTATCTCAATGCTATTTGAAATATATTGATGTCAGTCAGAGCTATCTCAACACCATTAAACTACCCTCTGATAGCAAGTAGGTTGCCAGAGGGCACTTGAGGCCATTAAAGGAAGCAAGTTTTGCTTTTGCATTCCAGACAATTCTGCAGAACTGTTTAAAACCTACTGGGGCTACCTTGACAATACCACTCAAACATTTGATAGCTCTCAGCATTCAAACTGTGCACTAGCTTAGGATTTTTCAGTATATTGCAAAAGAGCAATTACACACAGAGAAGTATTGCAGATATTAGTCATCATAAGTTACATGATACGTGTACCTAGGAGTGTGTTTAAAAGCAAAAGTGATATTATAATTCCTCACATTGGGAATATTCCAGAAGGGAAAGTTTAAATGGTTTTTGTCCCCTAAGAATTTGTATTACCAAGCACTCTGTAAACCAACTATGTATATAGACATTTTTTTCTGTTGTTTCTAGAATTTCTCAGATTGTATTCTGCACTGCTAGCCTGCTCACAGTACTTCTGGCTCACACAGGAAACAATTCAAAACTGCTAAGGGATCTAGTCTTGGAAGGAATCCCTGTGTGCAGACTTAACATTGTTCAGACTGCTTCCACTGAAATCATGTAGCTACACAGGAATGAGGCAGATGCAGATGCCTTTGCAGGAAAGGAGTAGTTTTACATTTATTTGCTAAGAGCAAATAAATAAATGTTTCCCGCAAAGAACTAACATAAGTATGTTTGCCAAGAGACATTTCCTTACTCCCTGTTTATGGTTCTGAGTAAGTGTTTTGTTTAAATAAGACAACAAATGATCTTATTTTTGTGTTCTAAGAAAAGTTATCAAATACTTGAAGTAAAAATGAGGCTTGTGGAAGGCCTTTGGTAAAATATTTCCTACATGTCTCTCAGGCATACAAGTGTGAGGAAATATCAAGGTAAACTCTACAATGTTAAATCACTGTCATACAGAAAGGGAGACATCCTTTCCTCTGAGCTCTTCCAGAAATCAGAAGGAACAACACAAATTTTTCAAATTATTTCTGAAAGTTTTTGATCAGACCTTTAATCTTTGCAAATTTCAGCCCATGTTCTGTAGATTTTAGCTTGGAAACAGACTTTCCCCACTTTTTCTCTCTGCATGTTGCTCCCATCCCTCACTGGTTGTCTTACTCTCTTTGTGGTGCTTACATTTCAAGGGCAACCTTTTGGCATATTTTTCTCCTGTCCAGGATGTATTGCAATGTCTCCACCTCCCTCTTTCCTCAGTAACCAGACTGATAAAGCCCAGGGAGTGACAAGCTTGGATACACAAGTAGGAACAAGTAACTACCAACAGAAGAAGGGGAAGGACAGGAAGGGAAATCATTTAGGAGTGCCTCAAGAAGATATTGTTGCCCAATAATGAGCCTCATGCAATTATCTTTGTAATTATATGCTTGATATCAGCTCAAGTTAGTTGAGTATGTGAACAAAACTTCTACTTCATTTTTAAAAAGAATATCTTCATCTGTGACTGAGGAAACTGTGTGACGCCGGAAAAGTTGAATTGGTAATCATTTATATTTGAAAGTTAAGTTTGATTTAGCTTTTCACAAAATTTAGCCTGAGTTCAGAACTGATTCATGGAGACAGAGGATCAGTGTTTACATTCTAATGCTTGAGTATTCATGACAGCAAATGCAATACCCTGTATTTTCTTGTAAGCACTTAAATTTGCTAGTTCTTGTTGCTCTGCTTGGTCAGGTAAATTATGCATTTGGGTAAGCAAAATGACATAAGATGACCCAAATAAATAATCAACAGACTCTAGGGAATACATTTTAAAGATCACGTATTATCTATTCACTGATCATTAGAAGCCCAGTAATTTTCTGAAAATACCTAAAAACAATGTCGTATGACTACACTGAGAATTTCATAGTCTCTTCATAGAGCACTGGTAGATTTATTTTTTTCAGTGATGAAAAAATTTTGAAGTATGTTCTTGTTATCCAAACAAACATATTCTAATTAAGACTTTATGATCAGCTTATTTCAAAATACAGACTAGAATGTACATTTATTATATACTATGCATACTATACATTATGCATTACCACTGTCAAACACAGAGAACACCACCACTTTCAAGGCTAACCACTTCTGGATTATTTTTATATAATATTCTGTTGAAGTTTAGCCCCACTCGGGACCAGACCACACAGTCTCTCTCTCTCAGTCCCCCCACACTTCAAGGGAATAGGGAGAGAGAACATGAGAAAAAAGGCTCAAGATTTGACAAGAACAGGGACACATTCTTAAAGTTACTGTTATGGGCAAAACAGACGCCACATGGAGAAAACTTTGTTTATTACTAAAACCAAAGCAGGATAATGAGAAAGAGTACAAGATAAATTCCTCCCTCTTACTGGGCTTAACATTATCTCTACCTCTCCCCCACCATGGAGCGGCACAGGGGGAAAATAGAGAATGGGGGTTACGCTTAGTTCATCACATGCCGCCTTATGCCCCTCCTTCCTCCTCTGGGGAAGAACTCCTCAGATTCCTCCCCTGCTCCAGCATGGGGTCCCTCCCATGGGCTACAGTCTTTCATGAACTGCTCCACCATGGGTCATTTTTTTCCATGGGGTGCAGTCCCTCAGAAACTGGCTGCCCCAGCGTGAGCCATTCACAGGCCACATCCTCCTTCAGGCATCCCCCTGCCCCAGCATGGGGTCCTCCACAGGCTGCAAGCGAATCTTTGCTCCTCCGTGGACCTCCATGGGCTGCAGGGGGACAACCTGCTCCACCATGGTCGTCACCACAGGCTGCAGGGGAATCTTGGCCAGGAGCAGCATTACTCCTCCCCCTCCTTCTTCACTGACCTTGGTGTCTGCAGCTGTTCCTCTCACAAGAAATTCTTCACAATTGGCTCAGACCAACACCTCTCAAGTTCTCTTCACATCTCGTCTCTCCACTTCTTGTAGCCGGGCTGGGCCGAGTCAGGCCTAGACGGCAGCCCCAAGAAAGGCCAGAGGGTGAGGCCACAAGGCCCAAAAGGCTCACGCCTTCCCCTCTCTGCCCCCTCTTCAGCTTCTTCACATCATCTTCTTCTTCTTTTTTTTTTTGTTTTTTTTTTGTTTTTCCCCTTCTTAAATACATTATTGCAGAGGCATTATCAGGAAACATTCTGCTACCAATTGGCTCGGCCTTGGCCAGCAGCGGGGTCCTTCCTAGGCCCAGCCAAGACCACCGGACAAAGGGGAAACAACTTCTTACACAAGCTGCCACCATGTTTCCCCCACCTCACTACATAAAACTAACACATATTCCTAGCAGATAGTTTGAATTTTAGATGATATCAGTAGCACAATATCAAATTACATCAGTATACAATTATATTTACACAATAAACAAACTGTTAAACTACATTGGACAGTGACCATAATCTGTTCTTATCCTTGTCCAGTTAGTCTTGGCTAATGAGCCCTAAACTAATGAGCAAATACAGCTCTCACCAGCATACTTCTGAGTAATCCCATTGAGAACAAAATTTGCATGCTGACAAGAACTGAGGTGAAACACTGTAGAAAATAAGGCTGAACTTTCATTCAGCAGAAATCATTTGCATACATCTGTACTGGGAAAACATGAGGATTTTTCTTTTTTTCGTCATAAGAACAAATATGAAATATTGGCAAAAGGAAATATGTTTTCTAGAAAACTTACAATCTTGTCCAGCCTGTTAAAAAAAAAATGGAAATTATTCCGTAGACTTAAATGGGCCTTATGAGGTCACATCCATCTATGTGTTTTCAGGGTCAGAGCCTCTTATGACTGTGTTTTGGAGATGTACCAGCCCACCACACTGTGTAGATGTGATTATGAACCATTTCCTAATCAAAATTCCCTGTGCTCACTATAACAGAATCTATTACTCATTACTTAAAATATCCCTATATGGGTCTCACATTCTTCTACACATATTGTAGCTATTTAACCCATTTTCACATACCGCTATACAGCTGAACATATTGAACATTATTTTAGATCTAAAACATATTACTGAATGTCTAGATTATATAGCCTATTGGTACTGGATAGTATATTTTTAATAACATGGACTAGCATAGGAGTGTTGTCTTACCAGCTATAATGCACAAATGACTGGCTAAGATTATCTTTAAGTAGAAGGCTATTGGTGTTTAGATCTCTGAATTACAACACTTGAAATGAAAAAGCTTGGAATGAGCTCATACCTTAAGATCATAAAGGAAAACAGAATCATATTCTTGTTTACATTGTGCCATGCTGCCACATTGTGTGCCTCCTTCTGCCTCTTAGCACTTTCACTGAGACTGTGAACTCCATGCAGCAGAGATTTTCTTTTCATTCTTTGTTTCAACATCTCCTGACAATTTGGCTTCTAAACAGAAATAACAAATGAAAATACATACACACTAAGAGAGGGCCTAATATAGTATTAGTTGATTTTCATTTATTTTCCCTCAGATTCCAATGAAAATGATAGTGATAATTGTATTATTATTTTTCTCTTTTAATTGCTAGCTCGGATAGCTCATTATTAAATAAACCCAAAGTAAACTCTGTTCATTTTTTTTTTTTCTTGCATAAGCAGCTTCTTGTAAAACAAATCTTTTTTTCCTCACTTTGGCCAGTCTCTCTCAAGTCCTGTAAGTCATTTGCCAAAAGCTTTTTTCTCTTGCAAAACCATATCATAAATCAGGAGAGCTTTATGTTATCAATAATGGGATTACAAAGAGGCTGTTGTTCCTTGTCATGTCCCTCAAAATAGCTCTTTTCATGTAAAATACAGAAGGAGAAAAAGAATGCAGTTACCACATCAGTGCAAAACCTTGCAGCCCCGGAATATGCTAGGGATGTATTTGATTTTTCTAAAATTCATAGATCAAGTTTATGTTTATTGTGAATATTTGAACTATTCTGAAGCTGCTTTAAAGCAAGATGATTGTAATGCTCAGCTAGTTGTCTCTGCAAAGAAGCAGTTCTTATGGGTTGCAACACAGCACTGCACAAGCAGGACTTTGCTCCAGTCCCCAACTAGCCCCCAGTTATGACAAAAGATGTGGCAAATTGCTAACACGCAACAGTAAAATCAAACCTAGCATACAAGTCTCTGCACCAAACTCCTCACAATGTGACATATAGACACAAACATAATTCTTGCTTTAGTGAAATAGAAGTCTAAATTTAGGCACTTAGTTCCTTAAATCTCCTCAAGCGGTCAGCAGAAAGGGAGACATTCCTCCAGAGAGATCTTAAGTAGAGTCTCCACCAATTCTGTAAGGAAGCCTAGGCATGATAACCGCCTAAAATAAGATGCTCACTTCCCATAGTCCACATAAAAAGCAGTATATAATCCTTTATTTATTACTCCTTCCTGAAAATTTAGCCCTGATGATCACTGCAAAGAAATGAAGAGCAGGGATGTCTTGCCCTCCCCCGTGCTGCTTTTCAGGCTTACATGCAAAAGGTCTGAGAGTTGCTGTCCTCATAGCCCAAGGCAAAAAGATGTGAGAAAGATTTCCTGGATAACTTTACTCCACTAAGCAGTCAGATGAAGCTTGTAAAGGTCTTGCTGTGAACAAAGGCAATCAAGGACATGATGATCCACACTGAAACATACAGTATAGTGATACTAGAGAAGATGCAGAGATTTTAAAACTGTCTTCTTATGGAAGCCTATGTAACGTATGTGTGTTTAGAGACTTATATTTCCAATGACATCTATTCTGTTTAGCTCTCTTGTTGCCAAGCGTGGACCACAGATGGACTGTCAGGCAACTAAACATCATCTGTACACAGAGGGTTAATTTTGATATAGTATAATGATGTATAGGGATGATACAAACATTTCTGGAAAACATTGTTTGCCAGTAAAAAATGGTGCTTTAATATGTTTCAGCTAAATCTCCCTCATCAATCTGTAGCAAAGGAGGAAGGCTGGCATGCTTTTGGTAGATGTGCTGAAGTAAAGACAGCCAAACCATTAGACTAGAATTTAAAAGAACAGGATACCTGACTCTGCCATAGGCTTCCTGCATGATTTTGACCATGATGCCCATGAAACCTCAAGAATGTGTCACCAAAATGTGGTAACGTCTTGTACAGCAAAGTTGCAAGAAACAACACCATGAGATTATAAAGTCTGGAGAGACTTGTATGGAAAAACAATCTTATTCCCTGTCTCCCCACTACAGAGATGAACAAACTGGGGATTACACACTGTGTGTGCAGCAGTCAGTCATCATCCTACCCAACATGAGGCTTGAATGATTAAGTGTTCAGATTCTTTCCTGATGACTGATGAGGGAAATGCTTTTATAAAGAAAATATATAATCCCTTAACACTAATGGGACTTAACACTATTTCTGTACTGTGTGAATGCTATGGATAGTATCTGTTCTCTAAACCTGCAGCTGCCTGAAAAAGCACAGTTCATGGTGATAATGTCTAATCTCACTTACCTTCCAAACTGTTGTGGACGGTCCCTGGCCTGTGCAAAATCTACCGCTGTGCCTAAGAATTGTTGTGAATTAGCATGACCCTAGCATTAGCTAGGACAGGCAGGAGTCCTAGCAACTTAATGCCCTGGTCCTTAAGCTGCCTTCAAACTTGGTAGGACTGTGAAAAAACCTGGCTGAGGATAAAAGACACTACTTGTGTCACAAGAAAGGAAAATGTGGAATAACTGTATTTTCAGAAACCCATCCAAAAGAATTTTGACAAAAATTCCATTTCCCTGTAATGTCAAACCTCACTGTTTCCAGGGGCTGGCTTGGGCTTTGCCTGTTAGAAAGATGAATCAGCTTGAAACAGTCAAGTATCTCGAGGGAGGTGCTCTTGATCAGAATAGCTGGTGTTAACTAATTCATGGTAGAATCTGTTTTAAGGAGAGAGCTTTTATATAGCCATTTTATCCATCTTATTGATTCTTCCACCTTACTTACAAATAAATTACTACAATTTGCTTTTATCAGTAAAATTTTGCTTGTAAAGTGTTTTCTTTCATCAAAATACATTAAGGACCTATGGGGGGAAGAATCAAGCTTGATTTTCTTTGTTTTTTCTTAAAAAAGCAAAAGTTTACAGTAGTTATTTTAATATAATTTGCCCCATTGTTTGCATAATTATTGATAAGTAAACTTTGCTGACAAATTAACTTTATTAACCACTCACTTTAATCAACAGAGAAGAAAAACTGAATGTTTGTGAGCTCTCACTTCAGAAAGGTCTGTTTTTTCTTCCTATTCTCTTTTTCTTTTTCTCTGTCTCTCCCTCTGGATGTGAATATGCACCACATCATCGCTAGCTGGATGCCAAACGCAGGTCTTTGGAGCAGTGGCTGCCTGGTTCATTGTTTCAGCACAGCTTCTCTGGTTCTATGCTTTCAGCTGGATGTAGTAGCTCTTAGGCACTGTATTTGCATTCCTCAGCATTTTCCAAGACGTTTCATTGGAGACAGTAAATATTAATTAATGATCTTGGAATTTGTCCAATAAATTGCCAGTGAGATACCTCAGATGCTGTTAACAGTATTACTGTAACACATAGACTGTGCAGTACATGATATTTTGAAGTCCACTGTCATGTTTCTGAGAAAAGCAAATATACATATCTTCAAAAAGCTAAAACCAATATTCAGAGTTTTAAACAGGATGTGGTGGGTTATTACTTTTCAAGTCTTTCTCCTTTTTATTCCTTTTCTAATAACTATTCCTATAGAAAATTCATCAACAATGTTTACTTGCTGTTATTAAGGATATTCACATTTCAGACATTTCGGTCAACTATAGTTTACAGATATCTATCAACCAAATTCTAGTTAAAGCATGGACCTGTATACCAAAAATACATTGCTACTTGATGGGAAAAAATTATGGTACAGACACTGCTTAGATCAATCAGTAACTTTCCAGAAGTCAGACTGAGAATATAATGCAATGTGAAACCTGACACAGGTAATGTTACCCTGTACTTCCATTAAGAAGACAAAGGCAGGTGTTATGCTACCAGTAACCATACCTCCAGGAACCTTCTCCAGTTGTTATAAAAGACTCATCATGTGGATTTTCTGCACAATCTTTGAGAACTACTCTGTGTACTTAGTAAATTGACATGGAAGCTAGCACTAGTCAGTGGATCTCAAATCTCTAAAAACATTTTCTTACAAGCCAGGGATGTATTTTAGACGCTTGAAGTAGTTATAAAAGCTGTTTAAAAACTTGTAGACCATTCCTTTTTTCCAGAAAGGAATAACTTCACTATTTGTATCTTGTGACATTCACCCTGTGTTCCAGTCCAGTTTAGGGGCCTAAACAAATGTTTCTTCAAAACATCTCACTTTTATAATGACGTTTGCCAAGGCACCTATACTCTACAGAAATTCAATCTCTTCCTTTAATAATCATGATAAAAAGTCCCAAAGGTAAAGCATGGCTCCTGAAATACATTTTCTAAGGTGGTCTGATTTCCACTGCCATACTTCAGCAATTTGCTTCACTTCTGTGAAATTAATCATAATTTTTTTTTTTTAATTCTTTAGAAGTACTTTACTTTTTCTAACATGATTAACATTAGATTTTGTTTCTATTTTCTCACTTGCCAGCAACACAAAGCAACACAGTTCTTCAAGTTCAGTTTTTTCTTTACCTACTGCATTATAATCAAGATCGGGATTGTCCGTATAACTTTCAACTTAGTATCTGTTTTGACTCACACTATTAATCTAGTAGTTCTTTGAAAACTGTCTCAATCATTACAGAGGACTGTTTATCCTTTACAATGATATGAATTCAGAGAGGCGTTTCTGTGGTTCTTTACCAATTTAGTCTATTACTGATCCATTTAAACCTGAGACCAGAAGCTAGTGCTGCCTTTGCATTTACAGTAGAAAATACTCAATTTTTTTCATAGCCCTTTCAGTGAGTTGATGCCAGATGTTTCTCCTTGTTCACCTCCTTACTCCTAGTCAAATTAGTAGTGCATAGAGATTCAAGAAAGTTAGCTTTCCAAATTCATTAATCTGCGCAGTTTTACCAAATTTGAACTGTATCAGCGTGCAGCTTCTCCTTAAAAATACCCCGTGCTAGTTCTCTGGCTAGTCTGATACAGATGAAATAATGCCCAATTCCTGCTTTTGCATGAACGAATGCTTCCACATAAGCATAATCTATGTTCTATTACCTCATCACAATACCATCTGAGCACCTAATGAACCTTATCATCACAATAGTCCTGTTTCTAAAGATGAGACACTGACATATAATAAAAGATTAGTCCAAGGTCATCATGGGAATGTGTCTGTACTACATTCTGCTGTACTAAATGGAAACATTCAGGATAGTCCTACTGTTCTCAGCAGGACTGTATTATTTGCCTCTGACTTGATCTGTATTGTTTTAGATATTTAGATGAGGTAATTTGAGTACGTCTAGGCTTTTCTGCAAACTTATTTTTGACCAGTCTAACATGGAGTTACTCAAAAATAGCTGCTACAGAAAATCTATGTCTTAATAATCCCGTTTGGACTCTATTCTGGAGCAAAAGAAGCTAATTTACTTCAAAAAATGATAAAATTAGTTTTAAAATCCATCTTATCTGGATTACAGGTGCATATAATTCTTTAAAAGAATGCAGAAAGGGAAGCAAAAAATAAATAAATTTTAATAAAGGGTGAAAAACATCTGCAAATTCTGAAAGACCTGGTGTCTCACCTCCGTTTAAACTATACTTAGTCCACATATTTTAAGGATGTATGTGCTGCTAATGTATGAAACGGTTATCTTGTAGGGTCTGAGGACTGGTAAATGCTAACAGCTCAAAGCTATACATAGCTTTGCTTACAGCAGAATTTCAAATCTTTAGCTAGAGATGATAGTATGTAGAGGGAAGCTTCAGGACACATAGAATCATAGTCTTGAGTTTAAAAAGTAAAAATCTGTTCCTTCTCTATGGCAAAATTTATTGAACAAACCAGAATAGTCATTGGATGCTATGATCATCAGATATTCTCTTCCTGTCCTCTGATCATCTGAACAAGGACACTTAGTCATTCTAGAATTTTACCACGCTCCATACATGTGTCTCAGATATTTCTTCCAAACCTAATTAAAACATACCTGTTCGATCACTGAGATTTTTCAGGGTACAATATCTGGGATTCTATTGCAGAAGAGACAGCACTGCAGTAGGAATCCAAATTTGATTCTCAGTGTTGTCTGAGAATAAAAGATGCCCTTAGACTCATCAATTTGAACATGAAATGCAAAACCAGACACTAATTTCCAAAGTTCAAGTTTAATACCTCAAGAATTTCCAATCTCAAAAATTTACAATTTGGGTGTTTACTGTTAAGCTCAAGAAAGATATTTGTAAACAATTGTCAGGCTGTTCTTCAAATGGGACAAGCGAGTTGGAATGTGTTGGTTAGTTTTAACTAATGCTACAGAATAAGTTACCTTCTCTTTTCTGTTGTTCTCTTTCCCATTCTTTTTCCTATTATTTTCCTCTATTTTCTGTTTACTTCTTCCAATAAACAGTCTTCATAATTTTAAATTCTAATAAGAATTCAGATGGGAGATGAAGTTGCTCAGAACCTCTGGAAATCCAGCATTTCATATCTTGTGTTGGGACAAAAGCTCTTGGAGATCTTGATCTTAACTATCTTTGTCTGCCTTTTAAGTCAACTGTGAAACACTTATATGTCTAGATCCTCAGCAGGAGCAATGCCATGTGGCAAAACTAGACAAAAGAGGAAGATCTGATGATTGGAGAAGATGTGGCTCACTCAGTGCAGATCATTGTTTGATATTTGAAAAGACTGAAAAATTTAATACTGTTTGTAATGTTTTGAGATAAAAAGAACCTGTTCCATTTATTTTTTTTTTCCATGAAGATGCCTTGTGAATGCTTGTTTGTACATAATTGGTACATAGTGAAAATAACACAGCTGCTGTAAATAACATAGCTCCACTGACTTCAGGATATGCAATCTGTGGATCACTCCATGATGTCCACTGTCTTCATCATGGTAAAAATAATTTTGAAATCAGGACAGATAATGAAGTCCTTTGCAACTTTTGCATGAAAGGATTTATAATATTTCTCCCTCTCCACACTGCTGGATGTTAAATAAAGTCAGCAAGGTGACTAAAGGGGAGAAAAAACCCTCACCTTGCAATCAAGTTGTTTATCTTCTATCTGCCTCCGTGGAAAGAAATGTGTACATTAAATAGGTATGCATTTATGCATATTATATAAATATACACACATATTAAGTAGCATCTCCTTTCCTCATTAACACTTATGTGTTTTGGCAGGCACTACAAAACAAACAGGTGGTCTGTTACGAACTGATAGTGTTGTCAAAGTCTGAAGAGCTGAGGGAAAAAAGTCACGGCTTGCTTTCAGCCAAACTCTGCGTAATTGTTATTGGCACTTATTGCAATGAAACCTGTCAGAAATGGAAAGAAAGATATGTCACTGTGTCCAGCCAAACACAGGAGGGAAGAGAACAGAAACGCTTATAAACCATTTGTATTTAAAATTCTTCCTAGTGGAAATCCCATCTCCTTATTCTTCCATGTTAGTTTTGTAAGGTATTCATACTTTATGAATTTTAATAGAACCTAGCCAGCTATATTATAATAATGTACAAACATCTGATGGAAAACTCTAACTGCCAGTCACCACATGTTGTGTCTGGATGCTCTCTCCAGTCCTGTATCCTCCTAATAATAAATCTCAGGTTCTTCAAGGAAAGATGTGATCCCTGAAATGTGTTTACTGGAATACTTCTATACATAGAGAGAAAATTCTTTCCTGATTCCACTTGTTCAAGCGGTGCCCTGGATCATCTAAATAAGTAGTACCTGTAACACTGCCACTTCAGCCACTATTTTTCCATTTCTCATTATGATACATTTAAATGCATTTTTTTTTTCTGAATAAGAATTGAAATCTTGGAAGGGAAATATTAGTCTTCACAGTAACTTATCACAGACTTCATGTGTTAATTATACAGTGAATAAAATAATTATTCCTTTTATAATACTTCTTAATTTCATTGAACACACAAAGACTTACACCTTTTTTGGACATCACACCACATTGCAGTGAGTGTGCCAACTACTAACATCACAGGCGCTGTGTATCACAGTCTGCACATAGCCTTGATCGTGCCAGTGAAAAGGAGGGGATAGAATAGAGTCAGTACTTGGAAAAATTTGATTTAAATTTTCTCAGCATGACAAATGATGGATCTCAACCAATAGCCTGGGAAAAATAAGCTGCAAAGATTTTAGATTGAACATCATATACCCCCTTTCCTTTGCAGTTGACAGGCCTCAGGATTGAAGCTGAGACCTATGCTTTTCCTAGAAAACACCATTCACACACTCTTACTAGCAGATCTATTGGGAAGTTTTGAAAATATTCCTTTATGTGTCGTGCTGCCACAGAGTAGTCTACAAAGAGTACATTTTTCACTCTTTCCATAAATTAACATGTTCTTATTCACAGAGTATCAAGATCATGGTTGGAGCTTGACTTTCCTTTCTATACTGTGCAGAGATTTGTCAAGAAATTAAGAGCTGCATATTTTCACTTTGGACTCCATACTGATATTTTTTAACATATGCTTATGTCTAGCGTATCTACTGTTATCCTGCAAAACAACATGATGAGTGCTAAATTGCCAAGAACTCCTCCCTTAGTCATACATGTATACATGCAACTCCTATGTGCATATAAGTGAAGAGCTCGGCTCAACTCACCCCTCTAGAAAACCAAGACCAGCGTCTCAGATAATTAATTGTTTCAGTTAAAATTTCATATACCCATACACCGCCAAAGCAGGGTGTTTCACTCTGTGCACTTGGTCATGCATTTATGGCAACAGGTCTTGCTACTAATTTCATGACAGAGGAAATGCTGTTACATAAGTGTTTTCATACTTAATCTGACTAGCTTTAATGTAATACTAGTTTATTAGTACAGTGGAAAATAAATTACAAACTTTAAAAACAATATGTGCAGATACTGCACTATTAAACATTTCATTTCACTAAATCCATTATTCTTTATACCCACTCTTCCTTTTGTTCCCTCCTAAAAAAAAAGTCAGGAAAAAAAAATCAAAATGCAACATGTCTGATGGACTAAAATTGTGTCTCCCTTTTCAAGTAAATGAGAAGTGCAGAGCTGGTAAAACTGGTGCTGCAAAATTTTGGAAAAATATATTGTCATATTTTGCTTACAGAAAACCTATGTTTGAAAGTGACAACCTTTTAAGTGAGGAAAAAAAAAACAAATAAACCTCCACAGATTTATGTAAAGTGCTTCCAGATTATATTTCTATCTTGTTGGTTTGGCTGGCTTTTCTTGTAGGTGATGATATAGTTGAATTTGGTGACTAATGAGGTTTTCATGCTTCTATTGAGCCAAGAGCTTTCCCAGTCTTTCGTCCTGTCCATCTCCTCCAGTAAGAGACCCATAAAAAACTTGAGAGTAAGGAAGAAGAAGAGAAAGAGACCGGATTATGAAGGATTTTGTTTGTAGAGGACTGCAATTTACGGTCTATCCTTTAGGAGTTA
Organism: Tetrax tetrax; assembly: GCA_009806455.1. Taxonomy (NCBI): domain Eukaryota; kingdom Metazoa; phylum Chordata; class Aves; order Otidiformes; family Otididae; genus Tetrax; species Tetrax tetrax. Next base: position 282,814 of record WHYT01015596.1, on the reverse strand, counting down.
AAGCACAAATACTGTAACTCATGAAGTGCTTTTAAGATGCTGCTGATTCTTGCATTAGTAAAAAAAGGCTTCTGCTATGAAAGCAGAAGATAGCCTAGCACAGGCATCCTTGCAGAGCTGTTCTGCTGCTTGTAACACAGTTCAAAAACACAGTGCTACAGTGCTATCCCTCTCCTTCTGGAGCCCACCAGAGACAGAAAAGTTAGTGTTCACAAATACACTGGCTGGTTTATTAAATACTCTGTGTAACTGTAAAGAGTAATTTTGTTCTAACTTCAGGAATATGCACGAGATGGTAATCTCTGGCACTGCCTTTTGCAATGAAAACTGAAGAATCATGAAAAGGAAAAGTTGTCCATGTAAAAACTACATACATATTATTCCAAGACATGACTGTTGACAAGGACAGTCCTGGGTCTCAGCTGAACTTCAGAGTAGCATGTCCTGTTTTTATCGAAAAGGAATCCTACATTCATGGGTGCCAAAGTTCCATTTGTTAAGCAAATACCAGTTACATAGAAACACTTGGGAAAAACAAATTCTTGTGAACTGGGAAGAACCTGGAAAATCTGCATCTGTGAATTGAATTCTAATGTATTAACAAGCTAGAAAATGGATTCTGTATGGTATGGTTTTTTTCACATGTTCACCTAAAACCTAGTATAAGCCTTTCAAACCCAGCTTCTCTAATCACTGGGATATTGAGGTTACATGCACCTTAGCTTGGTAGTTGATGTCAGGAGTGTGTTCTTGAAGTGATCCTCTCAATCATCCTCACCATACTTCTGTGTACGTCGTGAAACTCTCTCAAAGTACATGATCTGGATTCTTTCAGATGAAACCAGACTTTACACAGAGACCCAGGAGCACACCCATCATGTTGCTGTCACTAAGGAGCACTCAGCACAGTCAGGCCAAAGTAAACCCCTGAAATATCTTTAACATAGTTGTGAGGGCTTCGGCATGTTTCGCCATCCAGATCCACTGCACTGAACTAGTTGCTCATGTTGACATGGGCTGAGCGAACCTCTTCTTTTTCTGACCAAGTATGGGAAGAAAGGGCTGGCTTTGGTTCTTAACTCTGGGAAAGAAGAAATTGTATGTGTGAATATTGAGTAGGGAGAGGCATTTCCCTGCACCTCGGTCTTAGAGACAGCTTTGTGGCTAGAGGATTAAGATGCTTCCTTTACTGTAGATTAAGCAGCTGTATTAGTGTCCTGAATTTTATGGTTTCCATTTTTAAGTAATGTATTGACACACACATGATATAAACAGGTGAAGCACTTGAATCACCACTGGGGATGCCACAAAATGTTAAGTACCTAAAACTTGGTATTTTAGCCTGCATTTAGTACTTCTGAGAACCAACAACAGAATAAGGTGCACTCTAGAGTTTTCAAATGGCACTCACAGAGTTTCTTCTAAGACTAGGCAGATCTTGGGACTTAATTTAAAGTACTCAGAGAAATGAGCTGACATCACTTGTACTGCTTTGCATATGCCAGAGGCTAAGAGCGTACCTGTAAACAGTGACTGTAAGTCAGCTGATACTCTTTTGACTTTATGTTTACTTGCTTGTACGTCTGCATGTTTGCAGAGATATTCAAATTACACAACTGTGGTTACAGTGTTTTACTGCCCAGTATCACTGCTTGTTTTGTTGCAGGAGGCATTTGTAAAAAACTACAGATGAGACAAAAGCCCTGAAAGCTAAAGACTAACAGAAGCCCATGCTTTTGCTACAGGACTAGTACATGCTAGCTAACTGCTTTTTAAGTATATGGAGCAGTCAGTCTGGTCTGGACTGATTGTCCCGTAAACCCTCAGAGCTGCAGCAGGTATTTCAGTGCTACACGTGATGTAGATTTCCCTGGGCCACAGCAGTCTGCAAAAAAACAACCCAGTTTCTCCTTCCACAGAGAAAGGGTAGCTTAAAACCAAGATATTTTTTTTCCACTTTAAATTAAGATGTTGAAATAGGAAAATCAGCACCCAACTGAATGACAAAACGGGCTCAATTTATTTCCTCCTATGTCTGCCTCCTGAGAAGCAGAGCATGCGCAGGATAGAAAAGACAAGGGTTCACATGCAGTGAGACTGGGGTAGAATGGCAAGTTGGGGCAAAAATCCTTTTCTGACCTTGAAGCCATCTCCAATCTGGAATCCTCTAATGTGCTGGCAGAAATGCTCTGATGACATCTCAGCTGGCTTTGGAGAGTCTGAAAGCTGCGATCTTGAAACACTCCTTTCATAAGGCAGTCACATAGCATGCAAACACCTTGGAAATCAGGTATATCCCCAGCAGCAGCTACAGACTGGACACTGACACACATAATAATGATCCAATACTCAAAAATCACTGTTTTTATTTTCTACAAAAAGCAGCAGTGGGAAAATTGATCATGCAAATCTATCTTAATCTTCACAAATATTCGTGACTTCTTCACTGAACATCTCTGAGTCACTGTCTTCTCCTAGACAGGGGTTAGCTTGTCTTCCACCAGTATTCACATTGTCTGTTCTTCATCCACAAAGCTCTAAACACCAACTATGAAATTGCAGCATCTCTTCTTGCTGTTGAGAATTATGCTAGAACATGTACAGCCATCCCACAGAGCATTGCCGTGTTGTTAGGTCACCAATTGCTCTGACAATGATTTAGGGGTGATTCCAGACAGGCAGAGGAAGGGTAATTTAGAGGTCAGAGTGTGCTGTCAGGAAGAGAGGCTGGAACTGAAATTTGATAGGCTGATTGCGTGCTCAGAAATGCCATGCTTTTCTGCCTTTATTAGTTTGCAGACATAGTTGTTGAAATCTGTAATATAGAGACCAGAAAGTGAGCCTCAAATGAAATGATTGCAGCATCTTTCTTTACAGTGTGACTTGGCTTTTTGCGCATTTTTTTTTTTTGTATGTTGAATTTAAGAAGCCACATAAAACCTGATTTTTCTTCTATGTTTTCTTTTACTGTGTCCTACTTTTGAAGTCAGATACTCAAAATCAGCATCAGTTCTATGAAGGTACACACACAAGCACAAAAGAAAAAAGAGAGAAAAGAGCTAGACAGTGGAGCCTGGAATGTCTTCAACCAAGCTATAAATTTACATTGTTAAGAAAAGCCAAACCACAGTCACTGCTGATTTAAAGGAACTCTTGTACTTAGTGATCATCTTCATGAAGGAGAATGCATGGAAAACAAACATTAACGTTTATAAACAGAAAGTAAATAAATGGTGCCCAGTGTTGGCCACCACCAATTCGTTTATAGACTGCTCCACTCAAACCATCTGCCATTAGAACAAAAAAACACAGAAGTCCTTTGAAACTGTAACTTTTATTACAGAGTATGAAAATATCCCAGACAGGCTGAAATTGAGACCCCTTGTCTTTGTGTATGTGTGTGTGCATACACATATGCTTTCTTGTTGACATGTATTATTACAGAGGTGAGCTTTCTGCAGCCGTTGGACTACTCCTTTACACCAGCTATTTTGAGATCTAGAGTAAACCAAGCAATAGTTTGCAAAACTCGTCTCATCCTTACACAGAAGGTCATTATGAACATCCAGTTCTCTAAAGAGCACTTGAATTTAAGTGGTGCATATGACCTGTGCCTGACCTTAACAGTTCACTCTTACTCCTGTAGGTGCCCTTTAGTTCTAAAAAAAAATTCCCTGAAGGGTTTTCTGGAAAACAATGAAAATAGTAATCACACCAGGGTGCCTGTGGTCCTGGTAAGAGCAGGTTGTTGAGAGGTGTCATTGGGTAGAGCTAACATCTGTCACTAATTCTATACACTTGTCTATATAGAATAGAATAGGGCATAATTTTGCAACAAAATTTATTATCAATCCAGTTGAAAATGTGGCATAATATGTTTCATTGCTGTTTTA
>WHYT01015596.1:239382-273300 GCA_009806455.1 Tetrax tetrax | reverse complement strand
GCACAAAAGAAAAAAGAGAGAAAAGAGCTAGACAGTGGAGCCTGGAATGTCTTCAACCAAGCTATAAATTTACATTGTTAAGAAAAGCCAAACCACAGTCACTGCTGATTTAAAGGAACTCTTGTACTTAGTGATCATCTTCATGAAGGAGAATGCATGGAAAACAAACATTAACGTTTATAAACAGAAAGTAAATAAATGGTGCCCAGTGTTGGCCACCACCAATTCGTTTATAGACTGCTCCACTCAAACCATCTGCCATTAGAACAAAAAAACACAGAAGTCCTTTGAAACTGTAACTTTTATTACAGAGTATGAAAATATCCCAGACAGGCTGAAATTGAGACCCCTTGTCTTTGTGTATGTGTGTGTGCATACACATATGCTTTCTTGTTGACATGTATTATTACAGAGGTGAGCTTTCTGCAGCCGTTGGACTACTCCTTTACACCAGCTATTTTGAGATCTAGAGTAAACCAAGCAATAGTTTGCAAAACTCGTCTCATCCTTACACAGAAGGTCATTATGAACATCCAGTTCTCTAAAGAGCACTTGAATTTAAGTGGTGCATATGACCTGTGCCTGACCTTAACAGTTCACTCTTACTCCTGTAGGTGCCCTTTAGTTCTAAAAAAAAATTCCCTGAAGGGTTTTCTGGAAAACAATGAAAATAGTAATCACACCAGGGTGCCTGTGGTCCTGGTAAGAGCAGGTTGTTGAGAGGTGTCATTGGGTAGAGCTAACATCTGTCACTAATTCTATACACTTGTCTATATAGAATAGAATAGGGCATAATTTTGCAACAAAATTTATTATCAATCCAGTTGAAAATGTGGCATAATATGTTTCATTGCTGTTTTACTATTTTTAGTGAATAACATGAAGGAAAAAAAAAGAGTGTACAAGTATTAAAGATAAGATGAGAAAATGTGTATACCAAATCTCTTTGAATGTATTTGAACCTCCTGCAGCAGTCCTTCAGTCAGAAATGATAATAAAAAATGTCCATTGACTTCAGAATAGTGTTAGTCAAGCTCTATACCTAGCAGATTTGGCCAAATTATAAGTTCTGGAAGCATTTTAAAAAATATATCTTAAAAATTTTCATTATTGTTTTAAGCTAATAATAATTACTCTATGAATAGCTGAAATGTATGTTATTTCTCATGTAATACCTTTCCAGCTAGAGATAATTTGCATTTCTTTCCCATTCTCTCCTGTGATTTCTGAGCTCAAATAATAATGTGGCTTTTGTAGCTTTCTGTCTTTTATTTACATCCTAAACAGAGATGGTATAACATGAAAATGTTATGTGTTAGAAATAAGTCCTGCTCATTTATAAAGAGTTGCATTTTTTTGGTGCAATTTGGGAAAACGGAGCACCTATCTGCCATACTGTTTATTGAAGTAGAAACTTAATGTGAGGTACTCGTAAGGGCACACAGAGATGTTCAGAAGTTCAGTGGTTAACCAAGACCCAGTTTATCCCTTCCGGCAGGGAGGTCCTCAGTAGGAAGAACTGTGATTATTCCAAGGGCTTTCTCCAGTGCTGTTCACTTGGGCAAAGGGTTTCTTTTCCCCCAAAACATGGTTCCTAAGCTCCACAGGTGCTGTAACATCAGCTACAGCCCTGGAGGAAGTGATGTTAGAGCAGTTCACTAAAGATCCTATGCCATAATACTGCAAATTGAGGGTGTCTGTCATCACATACTGCAAATGCAGGATTGTCTCATATAGATTAGAGGAGGATTTCCCCTAAAACAAAATTATTCATGAGGAAAGCAACAAACGACCTTTTTCTGTGGAAGAAGGAAGGTCTGCTCATAGCAGTGAAGTTAATGACAACAGATTACCAACAAGATACCACCCACTGAGCAAACAGCAACTTGATAACACAGCAAAAGTGTTTAGGAAAAAAAACCACAGTGACGCCTTCCAACATTAATTTAGCTGTTGGTTGCCATATAAGATGTAGAGAAGGAACAGGATGTGGTCTCCCAGTGTACAATGTCCTCTGCTAACAGAGGGCTAGAGGAGCGTACTATGTACTTTATGCAATGAAAAATACCTAAACATGTTTTCAGATGAAAATAGCAATTTTTTTTTTTCTGAAAGGTACTTTGTCACAATTTAAATCCTAAGAATTATTCTTTGAAACTATTTAATAAATATTGTAAACTGTTTATGATCAATTGAAAATCAAAAAGGGAAGAACCCTGACAAATTCATTATCACTGCAAATTTTATTTAAGCTTTTTTTTAATTTTTTTTTTTTATTTCAGATGCAGTTTTGATGTTATAGCTTTTTAAGAACTTTTGACCACATCAAAATCTCCTTACTGTTCTTTTGGTTTATGCTGTATTCAAATTAGTTTAAGGACAAATTAAAAAAAAAAAATCTGTTAAAGATTTTCAGAAGTGTGAAAATTTGAAAATTTAATATATTTGGTTAAAATGCAAAACATGGAAACATAATTTCTTTCATAAGATCTCACTCCTAAACCTTAGCTGAGTATTTGCAGAGAATTGTGGCATAACTTCAACAGTCTAGAAAAATCTTTGAAAAGCTGAAGCCCAGGGAAACATATTGCAAAAATCTCTGCTCAGTAGCTAAATAACAACACACAGAGAAAACCTCTATTTCTCTTTGGCTAGATATTCAGCTGAATATATCTCTATTGACTGTTTTTTCTTCTTTAAAAGATGTTGCATTGCAGAAAAAATACCAGAAACGCCAGCAAAACCAAACCCAACAGGCTGATCTGAAAAGACCACTTTGTATTTTGAAAATAGAGCTCTAATAAACAATGTTAGTGGAACGTGCAAGAAACGCAAACCATCTTAAACTCAGTTTAAGAAAAAAACCCCACAATGCTGGGTATTTCTTGTACATCTCCAGCAAACCACAACATAGCTCCTGAAAATCAACCAAAATGCTCCCATTTGCTTTCCTGGAATCAGATAAAGTCCTTCATCCTGAATAGATTGTGATGGAAAAAAAAAAATAGAAATGGAGAAAAAAAAAAAAAGAAAAGAAAAAAATAAGAGGTGAGGAGAAAGGATTTCTGAATTCATATTCATTGTAAACTCTCCAACAAGCACAGTGCATGGGAAGGGGTATGCAATAAGGCTGTCAGCAGCTGGCTGCTGAGTTCCTGTGCTTCAGGCTCCTGAAGAATCAATCATGAGGATAAGGCTTTCTCCATTTCTATAAATACTGATCATATTATTCTCTCTCCCTGACTCTGTACCCACATGAGAGTCTCCCGTGAGAGTACTACCTGTTAAAGAGACAAACTGGCGAAGAGCACAGGAGAGCTTCCACAGCTTCTCAGGAGTTAAGACACAGAGTGTTGTAACCCCTGCTCATTTTGTTCTACAGGGCAAACCGCAACCCCCAGGCAATGCTGCAATGAAAGATAGAGGCACATCTTCTACAAGTCAGTTGTTCTGCTTTTGGGGAGGTTGGCTCCTTGAGTTAAGTGAATAATAAATTGTAAACAGAAGAACTGTGTCTGTGGGTATTTCCACAAAGAACTAGAGAGGGCATAAAAATTTATTAGGTGCCAATGAAAAAGGCAGGTGATTAAATGATACCATTGCAGCAGAACTCTAAGAGATGCTGTCAGTTTCTAGCATGTACCTGAACCTATTCCAAGTACTTTTATGCTGAATGTATCCAGTTCAAACATTTAGAAGCAAGGATTGTTAGGATTGTTTTTAATCAGTAATAATAAGATATTGGGATGGTAAAATGGTGTTACAGAGATAATTTTTCTTAGAAAAAAAAAGAATCTTACAACTTAGCTAATGCCCCACAACTTTTAATGACTCAGGGTATGGTTTTGGGCTCTGTGTGTCTAAACTGTAGCTTGGTTCCCTACAGGAATGGATTGGGACACCCACTGGAACATGCTAGAGTTTTCTTCCTGACCACCCTCCCAATCTCTAAAGAAAGCTGGGGCACATAGGAGGATGAGGCATACCCATATCTCAACCCTGAATGACACTGGGACTTCACAGGGGTTGGTACTCAGCCCTGGGCATCTGGAAGAGCTTCGCAGTTGATCTGTGTTTAGGAAGGGTCAGTCTTGTAGGTGTGAATGTTTGGGGAGTTGACATTTCTTTTTTACAACAGTAGTCACTTCAGCGTGTGTCAGAAAGCTGTCCAACAGAAGCTGTGGAATGGAATAACCCCACTGGTCTGGGGTTTGTGCCAAAATAGAGAATATCACTAGATTCACCGTGAAAAAGTCATAATTCAGAATTTGTGTAACTCTGTGCACTGCTGAGTTAGGATAAAGTAAAAAATTCACACAGAATTCTGCCCTAATTTGGGCCTCCAGTGAGGCCCAGTCTTTGTCTGATAGGTGAAAAACCACAGGAATGTTTGGCTGCATATTTCAACCTGTGATAGCTAGTTGCAGCTTATTAGGGGGATGTTGAAGGTTGCTAACTTGCTAGAACAGGTGAGATCCACCCTATGTGTAAGGGGTATGAAAGCAGCCATAGGGAAGAGGAAGTTAGTGCCTGGAACAAAACACTGTGGGAAAAAACCTGTTCAGTAAATTTTCAGTACAGTCACGGTGTTCTGAATTATGCTTCTTCACAGTAAAACCAAATTCCAAATGTGGTGACTTATTACCTCACTACAGGGTGGAGATTCCTTTGGCTCATTCTGTTCTGTTAACATTACCATATTCAATTGGGAATGGAGAAAGAAATATAAGCCTGTAAGGAAAAAAAAAAAAAAAGAGAGAGAGAGAGAAAAAAAAAAGAAAAAAGAAAGAAAGAAAATACTATGCTTGCAGTATTTCCAGCATAGACTTAAGCTAGAAAATAATGGAAGATACATAGAAAATATTGTTTGTATGAGGTCTCTGGCATGATTTCCATGACTCTAGGTGAGTTCATTTGAATAGCAGATGAAGTTGTCAACTTGCTGTCCATCATATTTGAGAAGTCGTGGCAGTCTGGTGAGGTTCCTGATAAGTGGAAAAAGGGGTAACATAACTGCCATTTTTAAAAAGGGGAACAAGGAAGACCTGGGTAACTACAGGCCAATCAGCCTCACCTCTGTGCCTGGCAAGGTCATGGAGCAGATCCTCCTGGAAACCATGCTAAGGCACATGGAATACCAGGAGGTGATTGATGACAGCCAACATGGCTTCACCAAGGGCAGATCATGCCTGACCAATCTGGTGATCTTCTATGACAGGGTTACAGCATTGGTGGATAAGGGACGAGCAACTGATGTCATCTACCTGGACTTGTGCAAGGCATTTGACACAGTCCTGCACAACATCCTTCTCTCTAAACTGGAGAGGCATGAGTTTGATGGATGGACCACTTGGTGGATAAGGAACCTGCTGGATGACAACATTCAGAGAGTGGTGGTCAATGGCTCAATGGTGGAGACCAGTGACACATGGCATTCATCAGGGGTCACTATTAAGCCTGATCCTGTCTGATATAATTCGTTGTACATCTGTTGTAACAGGAGCACTCAATTACAGATAGCCCAACCCAAAACATACAGAAAATCACATAACTTTTTCACTGTTGTTTTAGGTGACTTTTCAGATATAAACCTAGAGTGCTACAGTAGGACAGAGAGATTGTTACTCTTGTACAAATACTATGCACTACTTAGGAGTGGTCTATTCTTAAACTTATTATGCTTATTTTACTCTAATGTAAATAGCAACAGACAGAAGTGTTTACAAACGAGACTTTGCTCCTATATCCCTGTCAATGCCTTGCCAGCTTCCTGGGGGGAAACTCAGTGATGCAGGCCTTTGTTCACTGGAAGGCCTGTGTGTTTATTTGCAAACAAAACATTTGCATGTGATCCGAAGCCTGTGATTTGCCTACAGTATGTTGTCATCCCAACCGTGTTTGTTAACACTAGACTGAACAAATCACAGGGAGTACAAATGTCAAAAGTTCAATGGCAGATTGAAAGCCTGGGTGTGTCTAAAGCATTCACTATTGTTTATCAACAAAGTCACACATAATAGCATGACATCCTTTGTGCCTATGTGGCAAATGAAGATGCAGAGTACACGGTAATTGCTCTACTTATGCAGGGTGAGCTTGTTAAGAATACAGGGCAAGTAGTTGCTGTCTTTTCCTCTGTAATAAGAGAAGCTTTTGAGATAGTTTTTCTGATTTATTCGAATGCCTGAGTTTTACTACTTAAGCTTTATATTGTGGAGTTACTCCTTTGTCGGGATTTAATATTTTCTTCTCTTTCTCTTGTGAAGAACAGGCAGGATCACATTGTGTGAATGGTTTTATGGATAAAAGCATTAGTTTGCTAAGACACTTTTCCTTCTTCCTTCTTTCATTTAATTCTTTTTAAATGTCTCACTCCCCTCACAGTCCATGTATAATCCAGACCATGCATTTGCAACTGCTGTTTTGCAACAATCAGTGCTCTTGCCGTTCTACACTAGCATGAACTCTCCTATCAAACATTTGAGAAGATGCTCTCCTACAAACAAACAGCAACGCAAAAGGACTGTGAAAAGCACAGCTCACATTTTCATGGAAACAACCATGCAAAGGAGGCTGACCCAGCTCTGGCATGGAGCTCTTCTGGGATAACTACTATCAGCCTCACTCCTGCTGCTAGCATGAGAAAGTTACTGGTCATAAAGGACACATACCTTAATCTTCACAGTACCTTAGTGTTCCTGGCTACTGTATAACTAACAGTCATTTGGGACCCTGAAGACTACTGTCAGTTAAGTTGCTCTAATTCAAGGTCAGTAGACTGGATCAAGGCAGTAATGATGCTCTGGCAGGGAATACATATTAGGTTAATACCTAACTAGGGCTCCAGGTCTCTTGGATGAAGAACCTCATCAGCATGCCAACAGAAGACTGACTACAGTTTGATTTCAGGCAAGATTTGTCAAGCACCACACTTGGAATGAGTTTGACCCACAACTGGAGACAGTATAGCTATGTCGAGGATGCACTCAGCCTAAAATAATCTTCCCAGCCACTTAGGCATTGTAAGAAAATTCATGCAGCACAGCACTGTGCTAACATAGCTGTATTGCTCCTGGGACCCTCCACAGAGAGCTGTACCATGGCAGAAAGACACGGTAGCTACTTTAAAGTAGCTTAAGTATTTCTCATGCACTTATGCCTTCTGAGGCATAGAGATTCCCAGACTGCATAAACGGTGGATGATCCGTGTTACAGTGGGATTTCTGGAAGTAAGGAGATAAGGTCAGTTGGAACTCTAGAGTGAAAGAAAACTCTTCAAAACCCTCTTTTAAGTCTGAAATATCTCAGCAGCTTCAGCTCAGTAGCTCACAGATTTATTGTGATTTTGGAGACACCCTGTTTCTGTTCCTGCATTTAGGCCAAAAGTGGTAGTGGTAAATAAAAGGAATAGCTATATTCAAGACCTCACATATTCTGTAGACTTTGAATTTTGAATTTTCTTCCCTTACCAATCTTTTGCTGAAGCATCACACTGCAGTATAGAAAACAAAACAAAACAAAACAAAACACAAAACTAAGATATGTTACAGAGCTTAGGTACATGTGGTCAGCTAACAAATTAACAAGGAATTGTAACACCACTATTTTGAATTTGAGAGCCTATTTCATCATTCTGCTCTTGAAACTTTTACCTTGTTCTCCTTATATCGGACCTAGACCTACATCTTCAGGTTTCTCTTCAACTTATTTCCACTAATATGTTTTTATATTATTCTTGTTTCTTGCTCCTTGTTCCTTGATCATCTTTTTTCTCCCACCTCGTTTATTAAGCTTTCTACTGACAGAAGGATTTTCAGGCTTTGAGACCTGGAACAGTTTTCTGAGGACTTGAAAATTTCCACCTTCAGTTTTGGTAGGCAATGGAACTATGGAGACATAAATGTGAAGTGCTAGATCCTATTTTATTCTCTTAGCCAAGAAGTCAATTTGTATAGGTCGGTCAGATCCTTTAGTAAATTATTGCTATGCTACATGTCCTAATAGAATACTGTAATGCAACCTGATCTAGTCAAAGATGTCCCTGCAGAGGGGTTGGACTAGATGACCTTTGAAGGTCCCTTCCAACCCAAACCATTGTATGATTCTATGATTCTATGATTCTGTGTAATGTTTGTCTTTAATAGCTTTTTATTGTCTTATAACTAGTACTGCAATATGAATGGTGTCATGCAAATAAATAAAAATCAGGGGAAAACCTAAAATAAAATTTTTATTTGCCATGAAAACATAAAGTTAACCAGTAGCTGACTCATAAGGTGTACCATACCAAGTGATGTAGTACAAACAGGTTCACTGCTGCAGTTCTAGGACCATATGTCCACTTCATGTCTTTGCTGGCATTGAAGTTCCCACCAGTTGCTGGTACTAGGTCCTCATTTTCCATGCAAAGAACATGAACTGCAAAAGGACCCGGCATCCATAGCAAGGGTGGTACTCACTCTAAGTGCTATCCTACTCTATGTCTGCAACCTTGGACTGAAGATGCAGGAAAGCACTTTGAGCATGGCAGTGGTGTCCTCAGGAACATCTCAAGACTTGATGTGTGGACATAAAACAAATATTGATCAAAAAGAGAAACCCCTCCTGTGCACTGAGCAGCTAATGTAGATGCACCCACTGTATCCATTGCCTGCAACAGGCACTATTTGTCCTGCACACAGAGACTACAGTCTAGTATTGGATGTAAATGCTGTCAGAAGGTATATTCACTGTACTGTCGGCATGGCCTAAAGATATTACATTTGGTGGGAGTTCAGTGTAACGAGAAAAAAAGAAAAAAAAAGGTTTAGGACTTTCTAGAGACTACAACCTCTAACTCATTCGTGGGTTTAAAAGGTCAGGAAAAAAAAAGCGGTTGGATTGGTCTAGATACAGCTGCAGATGAAGGGGTGACCTAGTACAGGGGTTTGGATTTGCTGACGTCTTTGAGAATCAGTGCTAGATGTAGTACCAAATCCCTGAAAACCTCAACTGCAGTATGAATACATTCTGGCAGTCTGTATGTCCCCTGGGGAAATTTATACATCAAACAGTTCCTGCAGTTGTGCTTTGCTGAAATTTCTCTCAGACAGTTCTGTTTGAGGCTTGGTGTAATAGGATGCTCATTAGAATCCATTCTCCTTCCCTCCTGGCTGACTAATTTTCAGTCATACCAGAGCTATTCTTCCTGTATTTCCTGCACCAGTCTTATCTTATCATTTTATAAATTAAATTGTTTTTTCTAACCAATTTCGAATGTTCTTTTTCTTTTTTTTTTTTTTTTCCAGACAGAACACAAAAGTCTTTATTCACATTTTTCTGCTCTCAGGAAGCTTCAAGTAATTCTCAGTACTTTTGTAGGGAAATGCAATTTGAAGCCTGTAGAAAACAAGCTGCCACTGGGCTCACACCATAACTGCATCTGTTGGTTGTCAGAAACAAAGATCATCCCAGCCATCTTACATTTCATTACGATAGGTAACAAATTTCATTTTGCTAATACTTGCGCTATATCTGGGTGCAAAGGATTCATTAAGTGCCTGATTAATTTATCTGATGAAAATCATCATAGCCTAATTGGGACTTCTCAGGTTCGTTGCTGTTCTTTTCTTTTTTTTTTTTTTTCTTTTTTTTTCCACATGTCATTGGGATTACTTATTGAATGTAATAATATGCTGTGAATAACGGTGATATGATTAGGCCATCATGGATTGAATATTTATGTCAGAGACCTCTGATGATGCTAAATGTCACATAGATTTCTCTTTTAATCTGCTACAGCACCAATGACATCAAAAAGACCATGCTTGCACAAGCGCAAAAGAAAATTTTATGGCTGAAGTAAGTTACACTTTTATAGTTTTAATCCTGGTAAGGAAAAGATTACAAGGGACTAATTTTTTGGTGTATATCAAGCAACAAAATTAAATCTAATGAAGAACAATTAACCCATAGTATCAAGTAGCTCTTTTCCTTTAATTCCAGATTTGGCAATGTTAGCTCATGTTGTCTGTTGCAGAGATGACAGACACCACCAGTGTAAAGGGAAACATAATCTTTCATATAATTAGAAAGTTTATGATCGTGTATTTATTCTTTATGTATCAAAGCTAACTCCACAATGTGTTAAATAATGTGTTGCAGACAACAATTTTTGCAGAGGGATCAGTTTTGCTCATCTTGGTAGTGAACTCAACTAAAGAAAATTAATTAAAAAATAAAATACTGTTGATGTATGAGCTATAAAATTACTAACATATTACAAATATTTTTTTTAATTGAAAAATCCATGCATCAGGTGACTAGAAACATTCTTTCCTTAAAGCAATTGTTCACTCGTCTGGAACTCAATCTTTTTCCTACCTTTCTTTAGCACATCATATATCATCATGGAAAATCTCTCTTCCTTGTTATTCTCATTGCTCCTTTAACAAAAGGACATTCGACTGGAAATTTGACACTGGGAGCAGCAGAGAGAATCAAAGAGTGAGAGTAATTACAGGAGGATAAAATGTTATTGCACCTACTACTAAATGTAGAGGCACTACTATAAGACATCCTTACAAGAATGCAGAGAGTAATGCATTTTGAAAATAGCCACCCAAATACTTCTCACTCTTCGACCCAGTTTAATTATCCTGAAAATGAGTACAGAATAAAGAATTTTGATACTCAGTTTTGAGAAGCATTCATGAAAACCTATATTCTCCCTTCCAATTGAAGTTCTATTTCCTGCCAGATGAACCATGAAGTGGTAACAGCTTGGGGCAACATTTTTGATATGAGAGCTCTCCTAGAAACAAGGCTTTGAGAGAGAGTGAGAACCAGAGAGGCCAAAAGAGAGGAGTATACAATGAGAATTGATATAATAAAGGACATATTTGTTAGAAGATTTAAAAAAATATTTAAAAGGAGTTAATATATTACACAAATAAGGCTGATTGATTGCATTTACAGTGCAGTTAAGCAATTTGAAGAGTGCCAGATCAGTATTCTCATTCTATAATGGCCATGATAACTCATCATATTTGCTTTCCTACTTGCAATCATATTTTATTTTCTTTACCAGAATTCTACAAGTAATTGCTGGTGGCATATAGACTAAGTCACAGATGTTAGAACAAAAGATAAAACGAGTACACTGAATGTACATTTCGCATTTACACCCAACAAAGGTTGTCAGCTGTTCCTTCCTTGCAGCTGCTTAAAGGTCTTGCTGTTCTCTCCCACTGGAATGACTATCTGTTGAGAGACTGCAATGCAACAATGCTCTTGTTAATTATTTCATTCTGTTTAATTGTAGTTAACATCAAGCATAACAATCAGAAAATGTGTGGTATTAACTATGTAGTGTATTTTTCCCAAGTGCAGTTTTCTTGAGGCTGACAAAAGACTTTGGCATTAAAAAAAAATAGTCTGTCAAAGGTCTATTTGTCACATCAACCCATCAGATAACTTTTAAAATCTACAGCAGGATGACTTCAGTTTATTCAAGTGGTGAGTAGGGCTAAGTGGGGACTTTCCTTAGTATCTGCACCAAAAATAGATCAAAGAGGCAATTTCTAATGATGTTTTTATGTTTTGAAATTTCACTAAGCAGACACATTTAAACATAAATTACTTCATTGATAGTCAGGAAACAATCCAGAGTAGACGTTCCCAGGACATTCACTGACAGTCATTAGTCATCAAAACGAGGTCTTTTGCTTAATGGGCACCGAGTTCAACAGAAACAATTCAATGCATCTCCCTGTCACTTTCTACAGCAGTTGTCCCTCTCAGCAGAGCTCCTGTTGACTGCATCTGATCCAGGATTTCTGTCCCAGTGGATGAGCTGTGGAGAGGAACCAGTGCAGAAATGTTCAAGCACCATGACAGGGTTGCCTCCAGACCCACATGTCAGGTCTATATCCTTGATGTTCTGCCTCGCTGAAATCACCCTAGAAACAGCATAGCCAGCAGCTAAGTATCCCTGGCAAATATGATACTGATGTGATGTGTAATGATGAGAGTGTGGCTCTGTTAGTAACTTCACCATCCCATTCACAGTATGTCTATACACGTTGGTTCAAGAAGGACTCTGCCTTGCAGGTGAGTTCAGATTTCCACAATTCAGAGGTAGCTCTGGAGTCCCCAGCAGCACTGCATAACACTAGGCATATTGGCTTGCCTTCTGTAGTAACATTTTTGCTCTAGGATTAGTAAGTAGCAAAGCACCTTCTAGAAAAAGAAGCATATTCTGTAGTGAATCTTGCCTCATTTTGTGTTTGGGGATGAAGTGACAATGAGAATTGTATCTGTAGTCGTGGCACTGCAGACTTCCATTTAAATTAAGTCAATAGGAGATTTAACTATGACAGGACCTCAGGGCTGGACCCATAAAGTATACGACAAGCAATTTAGAAGTAAATCTTACTTTACCCCTGAAAACTGTCACTTTAAAATCAACAGTCTCAAATGAAACATAGGTTTTTAAATCCAAAGTTTATATTAAACTTTCATAATAAAACAACTAGGCAGCTAGGCAGCAATGAACATTGATTTACAGTTTAATGACAGCAGCATTATCAGAATACTGAAATAAAACCCTTTATAAAATAGTCAATACTTAACTGAGAATAGACTGGCCTGATTATGTGAGATCCCAGATTGCTTCTACTGTGACAGAGAGCCTGTAAATAAGTTTGCAGAGTCCTAAACTAGGAAATTCAAGGTTTCCCTGATCCTTGATACCAACTTTAATAGTAACAAGGTCCCAAGCTCTTTCTCAGTCACTCAGTGACTCCTGCCATAACAAGAGTGAATACTGATTGATGAGGTTTGCAGTGAAATCATATGGTGTCAAAAGAGGAAAAACACACATCTACACTAGAACGAAATACTGATTTTCAGATGGATACTGACGGTGTGACACAAATTATATCAATGTTTTTGCATTCATAGATAGGTGATGAAAAGGACTGGGGAACTTTATACATCCAATCCCTCTTGAAAGAATATTAAAGTTATATTACTAAATCTTCATTCTCAGTTATCATTTTCTTTGAAGGTTTCCTTTGCTTTTCAGGTTCTTTTTAGCCCCACAGAATTCCAGACTAGATGTGCATATTAATTTGTATAATGTTTTAAATTCTTCTTATACAGTATTTTCCAGTATGTATGAGGGGAAAAAACAGTTATCCATTTTAAAAGTCTCTAGAGTAATTTTATCTTTCGTCAGGCATGTTTCACCCATTTTTTTCCATTGGTATATATTTCATGCACAGATTTAGAAGTTCAGCGTGTTGCTGCTGTTGCTGTTGTTTTTCATCGCTCAACAAATATGCTGTTTGAACACATTTCAACATTTTGGTATTCGGAAATTATTTTCAGCTCACATGTTTGTCAACTACTGTACATGCATCATGTTAAACCCACTAGTAAGACATGAATGAGAAACATGAGTTTAAGGTACATAAATATATGCTTAATAGTCAGGTAAATCTGGGTGAATATAGTATATCTAGCTATAAATAGTTGGCAGACAGGCTGTGACCTAACTACCTTGAACTTTCAGTCGACCAAAATATGCAACTTTCTTCCCCTGAGATTAGATTTATATCCAGTCAGCTGAACCCCAAAACTTAAAATGCAGCATAAGTGCAGCCAGGGAACTATTTAGAGACTGGTTTAGATACTCTAGTAAGAGCACAGACTGAAGAGGTGTCTCCCACAAATCACGTTGTTTACAGGCCTGATGAACACCTGGCTGATGCTTGATGACTGTGAACAAGAACTCAGTTCAGAGGATGAAGGCAACTGTGAGAATGACACTTCAGATGCATGGCTGCTTCTTTTTCATTTTTTTCACAGCTTGATCAAGTAAGTATAACTCCAGTGAGGAAGTGGTTGTCATCAAGTGTTCTGGTTTCAGCTGGGATGGAGTTAATTTTCCTCTCAGTAGCTGGTGTGTTTTGGATTTCATATGTGAAGAATGTTGATAAACACACTGATGTTATGAGTTGTTGTTAAAGAGACCACAGACACTGTCTGGTTTCCCAGGTTTTGGTAATGTGCAGATGCAGGAGGCTGGGAGGGATACAGCCAGAACAGTTGATTCAAACTGGCCAAAGAGAGTATTCCATGCCATAAAAGTCACACTCAGTATTTAAGTGGGGATGGGCCAGTGAGCTGTCTTGCTTTTCTCTCACTGTTCAGAATTGTTCCAGGATTGTTTGCAGGTTTTTTTTTTTTCATTTCATGATTGCTGGTCAGGACAGGCTGTATCGGTCATCAGGCCATTGGGTGGTGAGAAATTGTGCATCATTTGTTTTGTATTTTTTTTCCTCCTTTAAAGAAAAATACTACTCCTATTGTTATTCCTATTATTATTATTTATATATATATTATTATATTTTCCTTTCCTATCCTAGTAAACTATTTTTATCCCAATCCACAAGTTTTCTTCCCGATTCTCTCCCCCATCCCCTGAGAGAAGGAGTAAGCAGCTGTATGATACTCAATTGCTGACTGAGGTTAAATCACATCAAGTCAAGAAAAAGATGGAACCATTGCATGACATTGGGAAAGATTCAGCCATCTGAAAATGCTAAAAGAGTTTTAACTTCTTCCTTCCAAGCCAGTTGAGGCAGATATTCCTGAGGCAACACTGGCAGAGAGAAAAATAAAAAGATATTGTAATAATCTCAGCTACATTATGTACATCAGAGCCTGTTCTCCAGACTGTGAATTTTGAGAACATAGTCTACCACTGCAATGCTGGTTATGTTGGTACATAACAGAAGGAGCATCAGTACAGGCACAGGACAACTTGCCTCTGCTCTCTGTCTGCCTAAGCCAGGGTAGATTTCAGGAGCAGTCCAAACACATTCATTGTTTGCCAAGTCTAGTTGTACAAATCTAGTGTTTCTGCTGCTGGTAGAACACAATAAACTGTGTTACCTATAACATATTTTTTGAAATGTTGCTTTATTCATTCACTTCAAGTGCATTTCTGTTAATCATGAAACCATTTATTCTAGTCTGGAAACCTATATCTATGACCAATACTAATGAAAAGAAAAGAAGGAAATAATTTCCACCTAAAAATCATGTTAAGAAAATTAAAATAATGTGATTGAAACAAATCAAAGGTTTTTAATGTGCAACTGTTTTTCTCACTTTACTCTCAGTTGTACACTAACCCAAAACTATTTTGCATTAAACAGCCCTGTTTAGATTTGTTTCTCACAATTTCTCCTTACTCCTCACTGCCATTCTGCACTTTGCCCTTTCCCAGAGGCGTCGCCATCTTGGCTGTGGGGCTCAGCCGTGCCCTGCGCTGGGTGGGTTGGAGCCGGCTGGAACCAGCTGTGTCCAGCACGGGGCAGCCCCGGCCTCTCCTCACAGAGGCCACCCCACAGCCCCTGCTGCCAGCACCTGGGCAGGGACACCCAGGACGCCATGACACAAGACACCAAAGAGCCGAAAGGCAGCTGCGGCCTGGCTGGCGACTCCCCCAGTATTTCTGCAATCATGAGGGAAAGCTCAGTTTGGAGACCAGGCAGTGCCACCCAAGTTATGACAAATTTCTGGACACGCTGGTCCAGCACCAGATACCCATACTGCAACTAGGGCTCACAGTTACAGTAATCTCCCCGCCAAAGCAGGATGCTCTATTTTACTGCTTTATCTTTGAGTAGGATGTTACACATACATGGTGGGGTCTTACATTTTATCCCAACAGTGCTTTCTTCTGTCAGAAGCGAGTAGTACTGTTGAGCAGCTCACAACAACTCCAAACATGTGAAAGCACCTTTTCTGATTATGATATATTAATGAGATGATTTAATATGACAGAACGGGGACATCTTCTCTGACTGATAAAAGACTGATTATATCTGCTTCATACTGTTCCTGCAGAAAAATTGGAAGATGGGATTTTAGATAAGCCCATATATGATAAATCGTTTCCTTGTCTGTTCTAACAGAAAGTGAGCATGAGGGATCAATTACTTCTGGTAGCACAGAAATGTCTTAGTCTTTGAAGAATCTACCTCGACTCCCTTTTCCTTTGTTCTAATTAATTAATAGTTCAATTTCTTAGAATTTGTTTGTATAACTATCAAGTTACAGTTTTTTTTTTTTCCAGTAGCATCTCAATATTTAGAGGTGTCAAAATAGAATAAAGACTTGAAGATGGTTTAACAGGTGAATGTTTTCTTTCCTTCTTAATGTTCACAGTTATTGCAGAAAACAACCAAAACAATTCTTGTTGTTTAACACAAAACACAATAGTCCTCAATAAATAAGCTACATATAATAATATAGCCATGAAATGCCAGGACCCTCTTCTTTAAAACTCAGAAAAAAAAAAAACTTATCTTGGAACTCTTTGGTCCTCAGTTTTCTTCCTTCCCTGACCCTCACAAGCTTTGTCTTGCGCGTCCATTTGGGAAAGTATTTAAACACTTCCTTTGCATTTAATTTTTCCATCATTTTTAACCCATAAAAGACAACAGATCTAAAGCAAATACTACAAGTCGAGAGAATACTTATGCATTCTCTGGAGCACCTCATCAGCAACATTCATTTAAAAAAAAAAAAAAAAGAGAAAAGTAAAGGAAGCCTGAACTTTCTGCTCATTAAGTCTAGACACTATCAGTTTCAGATATCACCGGGTAGCAATCCTTGTCATATGCGTGTTAATCTCCATCTTAGAAGCAGCAAGACTATGTAACTCAATGGCTACAGCTGAGGACTGTTTTGCGAATTCTCTATTGTCTGCCACCTAAGAATGTTTCCTTAATTTCCACCACTAAAAAGGAGAGGGGGAGAAAGCACTCATTAATTATTTTATGTGGATAGTAAATATATAAAGAAGATATTTTAGCTACTTTCTAGATGATAGCTGAACTACAAAACCAAGCCCATTAAATAAATAAATTAGAAAGACAATTTTGTTGCCAGCTTCTTTCTCCTCTGACCACCATTTCCTGCCTCATTTATTTTAATTCTTTCATAAATGACAGAGAGTCTTGAGAAATCTTGATAAATCTAATAGCCAAAAATTTATACACCTGTCCCCAAAAGGAAGAATATTCTTTTTGTTCCTCCTTGTGTCATACTACCCCTCCCCACTCCCTAGGAACACATCCATCTTTTCCACTCAGAATTAAGAGTATAACTTATCTATAACGGAGAAGGGATAATATTATTGGTTGTTTTTATCACAGAGCTCATGACTGGGTATTTAGTAAAGTTACAAAAACATCAGTAGTGAAAAAGGTCAGGGTAAAAAAACCATAATTAACAGATAGGGCAGGGACATGAACTGGTTCATATGCAACTATGTAAGAGTTTGAGCTGGCATGAAGGAAGGAGTATGTGGCTGAAAGCAGAGGCAGTAGAAAGGAACTGCAGTGGAGGATAAGAGCAGGGGAAAGGAGTGGGAATAAGGGAGAAGAGTGCCTGCTAACTGTTCGAATAGTTCAGCTGTCTCCTGAAAACACGCCTATAATCGATTCATAGAATCACAGAATAGTTTGGGTTGGGAGGGACCTTTAAAGGTCATCTAGTCCAATCCCCTGAAAGGAGCAGGGACACCTCCAACTACATCGGGTTGCTCAGAGTTTAGTCCAACCTGGCCTGGAATGTTTCCAGCGATGGGGCATCTGCCACCTCTCTGGGCAACCTGTTCCAGTGTTCCACCACCCTCCTAGTAAAAAAATTTTTCCTGATGTCTAGTCTGAATGTACCTCCTTCTATTTTAAAACCATCACCCCTCATCCTATCACAACAGGTCCTGCTGAAGAGTTTCTCCCCATCTTTCATGCTTCCCAGCATTTTCTTCAACCTATCTCCAGCCTACATTAATACAGATGTAAACTTGATTATTCCCTGTTGGACCATTGGGAATTTGGATGGCTGTTTTTGTTGTTTGTAGGAGATGCAATCCTTTCTCTATACAGAAAAGCTAATGAAAACATAAAATATTCATATTGCATCCCTAATTGTATAATAAAGCAAAACGTGCAGATGTAGTTGAAAACTTCCAGTCTAATTAGCAGTAGCCTAATAAATGCCTAAGTGAAACATAGAATGTTTAGTGCTACCCAGCTAAATCTATTTCCTCATCCAATTGCATTAATAATGGCACTAATAAGATAATGTTACAAAAAATATATGTGCAAATATATATTCACATTGTAAATATCTAAATATCAGCTCAAGGATACCTTCAGGGTTTGGTAACCAAAGATTGGTCTGTTACATTATTATTTCTACTATGCATTCTTTGGTGATGGTGTTTATTTTCTATTTGGGGGGAGGGATTGGGGGGGGGGGTGTTTTTGTTTTTTGGGTTTTTTTGCTTTTAATGCTGCTGTTTAATTTATCATCAGCCAGTATTATTTCCTGTATTATGGAAACATGGTAAAGAATGAAGTTGGAAAAGTCTATTCAGTTTTTGATTTACTATGTATCCCCAGAAAAATAATCCCAAATTTATTCTGTGAATCTAACCAAATAAGCATTCTTTGATAAAAGAAATCACAAACATCGTGAAGTCTTTTCCTTTTTTTTTTCTTTTCAAAAAAATCTCTACTGAAACTTCAGTATCCGGTTTCCAGGAAATATTTCTTTTGTGAGACATAGGAAGGTAAGGAACAAAGTGACTCTCTATTCGCAACAGCTTCCGTGGAAGAGCCAGCGGTGTAAAACTGAAAACATGTTTATCCATTTTCTCAAAGGCTACACATGGTTTCAGAGTAAGAAAAACATCTTTTAGGAACAGTATAAAGAGACTTTGACCTTTTAAATATCATAGATAGAAAGATGAAGGAATGTGTTTGAATAACCAAAACACCTCCAAACTAAATAAGCAGAATAGATATACAATTTTTTTCTTTTTCTTTTTTTTTTTTCCCCACTATTGACTAAATTAACCATTATTGGAGCAAAGACTGGATAAAAACTTGCCCTCTGATCAGGGTTTTCTAGTGCCTATTACAGCAATCCTTTTCTCTTTCTCAAAAATTGCTGATATCAACCCCTAAGACATGATTCCAAACAAAATGGGTCTGACATAAGAGACAATAATATTATTTATTTTCATTGTAAACTTTCAATGTCAATGCTTCATAAATATACAAGCTAATTGCCTCCATTGCTTATCATTAAATACAACATCAATACTGATAGTATGATGTCATAGAGGTAGCATTTTCTTTTCTGCCATTCTAGGGTACTCTTTGGGTTCATTTTGAAGATTTTATGTGCGATTGTAACAAGTCAAATGTTAGCGCACTTTTGAACTGTTGACATTTCCCTTCCCTTTCTGCTCTTATACAAATTGTAAGCTTTAATTATGCAAAATTGATTGAAATTTAATATTGTCAATTTATTGACATTCCTTTCCAATTTGTTTCCTTTTTTCGTGTGCTGTGGACAATGTATCTCAAAGTTGAATTATTTATTTGTAATCAGCAGTTGTTTGACATGGAAATAGTGTACCACTTTATCTAAATGAACAAAGAACAGATTGATGAGGAAGTACATTTACGTAATGAGCATTTAATCTATACCTTTGAGAAATGCTTTAGGATTACTGTATCTAAAAATCACAATGAGCATGACACTCACACTTTTTTTTTCATTGCTTTAAAGTCTAGGTTAAATTCTGCGTCACTTGCACACTAAATTGAAAACAAAATATTGACTTTTCTCTCCCTACAATTTCCACAGGTGCTTTCCCTCCTTCCTCTTTGTCATGCGGGACCTACATGCGTATTAGATTTGAAGCTTTACATACCATAGATAAACACTGGATTCCACAACAGGATAAAGTACTGAATTCAACTCACACAAAATCTTCTGCAGGACAACTGTTTTATGATAGGTTGTTAACAGAGGTCATATTTCATTGAAGTGCCTTTTCAGTTATTTTCAGAATGAATAACAATGTTTGGAGATTGTTACTCTGTTCAGTCTTAATTTTTTGCACATTTATGCAATGATGATATTCCATAAGAAATTAAAAAAGGATTATAAAAAGAAGCTACCACACAGCAATCAAGTTGGAGCCACTTTCTACTGAAAGCCAAAGCTAATATTCCTGTTATAATTCAAATTCATACCAACTTCAGTGGCAGTTTTACTTTTGAGGTTTAATCAGATTAGAAGGTCATGAATGAGCCACATGACAAAGGGCCCTTAGATGTTTAATTGTTTAAAGGATCCCTACTCCATTTGAAGCTAATATTCATTGCAGATGCACAGGAAGTAGAAGGTTACGAGACGGACACTATAAAAATGTGTTTAAAATGTAGCCGGGGATTTACTGTATACCCACTGAGTCCTACATGCAGATCAGTCTATGAGCCTCTCAGGAAAACCTCAGTAATAAGCGGCTACCCTCAGCTGGGCCTGCTCTGCACTGGGCTGACAGCAGTCTCGATAAGGGAAATAAGAAAGGATTCTCTAAAAGAAGCGTTAGTAGGATGTTTAGAACAGTAATTTGGAATGTGGCTGAGCCAAGCCAATGACTGCCTCAGTCAGGTGAAAAGGGTATTAGGACTGGGAGAGACATGTTCTCAGTAAGTCACCGACCTGGTGATCAAAGCCTCTCCGTTCCTCTCTGTGGTATTCAACTCATTCTAAATATAGATCTGAAATAAGGTAACTCTATTTCCTGCTTAAAGTGGCTATTTTGCTCGACTGGCTATAAAAGTGGCCTAAGGTGATGATATCAGGTTCAGGTGTAGACATCATAGACTTTTACATGTGGTATTATAAATTTCACAGAAATAAATCTGAATCTTCCTGAGGGGAAAAAAAAACAAAACAAATTGAACAGTTCCTGTGCAGTTCAAGTTGGTCAGGGTTGTTTCTTATGTTCCTCATCTCTTTGTGAATGTGAAGAGCAGTCACTCCACTTCTGGTAGTGGAGTTATCTTGATCTCACAAGGAAATATTTCACCTCATGCGTGCAAAAGTCACATCTGCCTACAATATCTGACTGAGTCTTTCTATCATATACTTTTATGACTGGGCCTCTCTTTTTCATCATTTCCAGCTGATAGAACCCAAAATGATCATAAAAATATTACTGATAGCCACTGTTAACTGTAATCTCAATACTGCTTTTCTAGTCCTAAAGGTCATCTGTTTTTAAGCTGCTCCTATATTTATGTCATCAATAACATACTCTAACTTTTGAGCTGAAGAATTGACACCTGCAATCACATGGCGTTCTGCATCTATGTGCATGTAGACAAGTATGTCTCAAATCTGTTATCAGACCATTTTTTTTTTAAAAGACCTCCCTAGAAATTAGTTCCTTCAGAAGGCTGTCTCATTTTCATTACTCACTGTAAGAAAACATATGATTTTCTCATCAATATGTCTTTCCTTCATCCAAGAGGATTCAGCTGGATTGCAAGTCACACAGTTTCAGTTAACAGGTACACATGTACATATTAGTTCCTTGACTTCACAGTGCTTAGAATAAGTTTTGCAATGCCTAAAGAAGTTCTTAAGGAGAAAATAACCACTCCTAGTTTTTCTACCTATTAATGTTCTACTTCACACTACAAACTTTACACCAAAATGAAGCACATATATTCAAAATATAATTATAGCATCATATGTTAATCCCCCATAAATCCATTTTTTTATGCAAGAAACAGTAAAATACAGTAAGACCATGTATTTTCACGTGACCTTTGTCCAGCTGCTAAGTGGGAGTAAACTTTATTTTAAAGATAAATGTCTACATAACTGATAACATCTAATATATACTTAGCATATGTTAATAAATTACTATTTTAAAGAGATGACGGCAGAATTTGACAGTTAACTTTATCATTTGTCGCCACAGACAGCAAGTGAATAGAATACTTTTTACTGAGGTGTTCATAATCATCTATGGCACATACCATATACACCTGTAACACACTTGAAACTTTTATTAATAATTGATGAACTCTAAATAAATTATGTATAAATTTACCTTTAGTGTCAAGTACCACTCTGAGGCTGATGAAGAATCACATATGAATCCTGCAACAGATTTTCCTCTGTTAATCCAAATTTCCTATTAAGAAAATGTCTATTTTAATTGTAAGTTAGGTAAAACAATTGTAAACCTTTATTTTTTCAACAATGTCTCCTTCAGGACTTGAAGATAATGATGATATTCTAATTTGCAGCCAGCTGTTTCCCTGAGATTGCTGTGGTTGAAAATTTGCTTCTTTGTGCAGGTGAGCATTTGTAAGCAACAATAACTGTCTGTAGATGCCATACTGAGTTTAAATAATTCTGAACATCAATATTTAGGAATCACAGCTGCCTATTTTTATCATTGATCCAGTAAAAGACTAATGAAATGGATTGTTATGATTGAAGATACTTCATTTAAAAAGGCTGTTCAAGGTTCTTTATCAAAGTTTTATTTTTCATGTTAAAAAGTAAATCATGGGTACTTTAAATAGTTTATTTCTTCCCTTCAGCGACTGGTATCACCTGTCTTGAGGAGGTGAGTGTCCTGCAGATTCAGTTTCCGATGCTTGACCTAACAGGCCAACCTGCTACCCCCACCCCTCATCCATTTTAAGAAATGAGACACCTCGGTGGTACCTGCCTGCTTCATATTAAACCAGGGTTCAAGATCTTGCCACTTTTCCAACAAAGGCCAGTTTGGAACTTATTTTTCTTGATATTGTTGTGTAGCTAAATGGCAAAAGATTTTTCAGGTTCTCCCTCCACACAGTCCTATACCAAGGAAGAATAATGGTATTAATCCAGAATCACCCTCGAGGCTTTTACCATGGTGATGGAAACCAGCTGTTTGACTTCTGAAGTCTCTGGAGGCAAGCATACTTACTTATTTAAAAGGTATCTTGATTGCGGAAGAGTCAGAAAGGCTGTTATAGCTGATCAAATAAAGCGAAAATGATTTGTTGAATAATTTATTTGACAAATATGGGCAAAAACTGGCAAATACACTGTTCATCAAATAGTGCTTGCACAACTGAATTGAGAAAAAATAACCCTTAACTGTCGTAAGCCAACATATATAAAAATCTGCTTCTGGGTCATATTGAAAGAGACTTAAAGGAATTTCCTTGAAGGGACTAAGGGATAGGTCCAGATAATTTAGGCATTTAAGTTTATCAGTGCTACCCTCAAATACTCTCTCAAAACCTCTAGGTAGTGAAAGTCCATAAATATCCTATCTTTCATCAGTGTATTCCCTAAACAACTAACCTCCTTCTACGTTTGTCTGGAACTAATTAACTTTTACCATATCTAAACAGCTTTGTATATATTTCACATCTAGGATCCACAGACAAGGTTTTCCATGCTTATCCATGCTGAGGAGCCTGCTCTTAGGATATACTTATTAATTCCTGTAGGAACAGAATCCAAGTATCTTGAGGGCCTCCACTTTTATTCAAAGCTCAAGGGAAGGAAAAGTGACTGCTTTTACACAATAACCTCTTAGTTTGAGGATATAGGAGAGAGAACTTCAGTTCTTTCTTTCTGGGGAGTTAAAGCACTTATATTCTACTTCACTCAAAAGTGTCTTTAACTTCTCTTGACTTTGCCAGATTGACAATAAAATAAACGACATTAAATCTACACAGTCAATAAAATCACTCCTTAGCCTCAGTTTCCCTCATTGTGAATAGGCTGAAAACTGCCCTATAAATGTTCAGACAGGGCCAAATGCTGCTGTGATCTGAGAAAGGGGCAGAAAACAATGTGACATGACTGTGATGTAGAAATGCAAGCAGTAGCCTTTCTCTCTCCTTCTTTCCTTCAACACTATTCTCCTCCCTCCCAAGTAGATCTATGACTGGTCAAGGTGGCTTCTTTGCCAGAACAGGTAAAACCAGTCTAGCTTTTCACTGTGGTGAAGTGACGTACTTTCTGTTGACAATTCATCTTGAAAGTTGAAAGATATAGATGAAAAACCTGTGTGCTTGTTAGCACAATGTTTGTTAGCCCTGGACTGGATGTCTCAGGTATCTTATAGAGGCAACATTAAAAGCTATGAGTTTTTTTTAAACTAAAAGTCAATAAAATTATAACCCTGTTTTTACAGTTCATTGCTTCAGATAGGGAAGGTCATTGTCTCCTGGCTTGGCCACGAGGGGCACTTTGAGTATTACAGGGAAAGAAGAACTGGGTTTCCTTTTGTGTTCGTGTGGCTTTTTCTAGGGACCATTTTGTGGAACATAATCTTGTCTCAGGTTACTTTTGGTGATACATACAGGAGAGTCAGGCAACACTGCACCTTTCTATCTCCACTGACTCCTCAATCTTAGAGAAGTAAAAGGTTTTTTATAGCTGTGGTACATAGCTATGTAATTAAGACCAGGAAAACAAGATGTGTCCATAAACTAGCCTGTCTGATGCATCAGTCCTATTTTGAAAGGGAGACTGACCTTGGTTTCAAGCAGCATGCCATCAGTCAAAGTTCCTCTTTTTTGCCATCAGTTGAGATATTGGTGTTACAACTTGACAGGGCTGAGTTTCAAGACCTGTGTAGTGTAAATTGCTGTATTAAAATACACAATTTTTCTGTTCCCTGTCTCTGGGATTGAGATCAATATCTCAGATTATTTAAAGGAATCAGTGACACAATGGATTACATTCAGAATAGGACTCTTTTACCATAAGCAGTGTAAGGGAGGAAGGAGACTTGAAGTTACCTACCTCGGAGCAAACATCTGTACAGTCATCAGGAGGGGGAGCTTGCCATACTTACAGACGCATTTGGTAGCAGATTTTCTTATAAAGGAATATATATCAGGCAATGACAGATCACTTGCTGAAAGTAACCTCCTGAGCAATGTTTGGCTTCTCAACATCTGTGTTTAGTTGAGGATTCCAGCTGAAGATAGTTACATTTGCAGTCACTAGAGGCTGAAAACTGTGACTAAATGATTAATAGCTTTCTTTTATTACTCAGGTAGATGACTCATATTAATTTCACTAATGCAGATTTGCATAGAGTTGAGGTTTACATAATGATTTGATAAAGGTATAGAGAGTATTTACTTTAAGGGAGGATTGCAGCAAGTGTAGCTGTGTATTCTCCCCTTTCTTTCCATCTTCCTATCATATTTTTACCCCAGCTTTCGACACACATACTGTATTTTTCAGTCCCGTTTCCTCTCTTTCTAAGCTTGTATTAATGCTTAGAAAATACGCGCTTCCAAAACAGGATCCCAGAAGTTCCAGCATAAGCTGCATTTCTATTAACCATTCACTACAATATCTAATGTTACATGGATCAAGAGCAGGAGAAAGGGAAAAGAGTGAATACTATTGGCAGAGATGGTCAATTATTCATTGTGAATAATTAATCCAATGAATTTGTTCAAATAAATTATTTGCATTTTTTTTTCATCATGCTACATGTTCCCAGCACCATGCATGAAATATTAAAACATGGCAGGAAAGCTGCCATATGAAGCTATAAAGAGTGAAACCATAGACAAACACTTAAAGAGGCCCTATAGCTCAGTTCAAAAAGAAAAGACATTTTTTTAGGAAACAACAGAAGAAAAATCGTCAACTTACTCTCCCTTTAGCCAAACAGAGCTCTGCCCTGGCCTCAAGATTGACAATAACACTTTTTATGTTATATTGAACACTGGTAAAATCAGTCATTTCTGCTGGGTCCAGTGAAAAGAGTCATATGCTTAATTGTTATTCATATTCGAAGTTCTTTTTATTCAGAATCAGAAGTTTTGCCTACAGAGGTGTAGGCAAATACTTGCTCACACCACTTGCTCACACCACTTAGACTGTATGCATCTCTTTGCCCAACAGTCTTTCTGCATACCTTTCAATGTGAGACCATTACTCTGATGTACCAAAACTGAGGCCCAGATTCAAGTTCTGCGGTTTTGCCCTATCTTATCTAACTCTTACCCTAGAAAAAAAATACGTTCAACTACTCTTTATCTGCGTCTGCATGGTACATTGCGGGTAGTTGAAAAACACTCAATGTGATGAGTGCCATTACAGCATCAGGGTATTGCTGACCCTGAAATAATATACCCTGAGAAGATTCAGCGATATGTGCTTGTGTTGCTGTACTAAAATGGCTACATGGTTTTTGGATTGATGTCACACTGCCTGGGTCCTGCTGGCTCAGAGTCTGCATAAAATGAGATTCTATCTGCCTACAATGTCCCATGCAGACATGTCCTTTGACTGACTTTTTCCCTAGACTAACTTCAGTGCAATTTCCTCTATCACAGGCTTCGGTAGGCTGGAGTTTTCAGAGTATCTGTTACCCTTTGTTCCTAGCTCCTCTAAAATCTGATTATGGTGCCGGTTCTCCTGACATACCAGAGACTTGTCTACTCCTGTTTTACCACTTTTAATTCCAATGTAAGTATTATTAAATAAATGTTCTAGTAAATTTTAGTCATGGCACTCCTTATGTGGCATATGTAGCCTCCATATGTATCCTAAAAATGTTTTTTTTTTGACTAAAGTATGTGTGTTCACACAACTATCACATGCCATTTTTACCTACACAGCATAGCTCTTTTAGCATGTCATACATCTTTCCATCTTTCTTCAGCTGTCAGTGCAAACTGTGGAAGTGATTCAGGACATGGGATAGAAATCTGCGCTAATTCAGCCTGCTCGTGCCTAGCAAGAGGCCTTACAATGGAGTTAATATGAACTGTTTTTTAATTCTGCTAGATGCTGTCTGTAAGCTTATGCAATGTGATCTAGTTTCTAATGGTATCATACTCTTCTATTTAAATTTAGTCTTGGCTAATTTATCAAAGCTGTACCAGAAAAAAAAAAGCATCAAGAGATTTCAAAATGCTCAGACTTGTAATATCAACCCAAACAGCAAAACCTAATCTGTAACAGGTTAGAGATTTGAATTGTGTTAATATGCTCCATTCTTTATTTGAAGTTATTTTATATTTTTGGGACATACAATTTACCCAATCCTGTAATATCTCATAGAAACAGGAGACAAATGTAAAGTTACTAGTTTTATAATTAATTTAAACATAGAGCACAAGTAGCTATCTGCCAAATCAAGCAGCCTGATAAAAAGAAGAATCCTGTGCTTACTCAGGACATTAATTTTTCAGATCCGGCCAGAGAAGAAAAGTTTAAAAAGCCATATTCCCATCAAGGACTTCAATACCTTTATACATAGCTACGGAGATGGTGATGACCTACTGAGATCCAGATTGTCTTGTTCCTACATACATAATTCTGAGTCTCTCTGGGTGTCACAAAATTTACCTGTTGGGATGTGCTGTCTGCCCTGCAATTCCTTTCTATGGAAACCAAGAAATTTATATGGGAATTGCTTTATTTCCAGGTCTTCCCCTGACATGGAACTGACATGTTATTTCTTGTTGCAACATACATATCATCTATGTTTTCATTTCCTTCCTACCACCTCATGTATGAGTTTGGAATTCATCTTCATTATACATTTCTTAACACATATGCTGATTTATACTACTTTATTTTTAATGTTTGTACAGGGACACTTGCAATGGAATTATTGATGTTATAAATTAAAGCATTAACAGATTTTATTGCTGGAGTTATGTCTGTGGAGTGGAGTCTTTGTGTCTAGAAAATTGATGATGTATCGATAGGTCAACACTGTTATTATGACTAAAGACTATTAGTTTAGGAGGCACTTTTAGCAATATACTAAGTAGATATAACTGAAGACAACATTACAGATGAGTAATTGTTCCTGAAAATTTTACTAAAATATTTTCAACACTCACACTTTATTCACAGTTTTTTTTTTAAACTTCTCAATTTCCATGCAAGGACCTTATTAAAGGGTCCTCTATTCCAAAGTTCTCAGCACTCCACAGTTAGTGAAGATCAAACTCACCTCATGAACACCACAAACAAGACCAATGTGGTTTTTTTTTTACCAGTGATTAACAAAGAGTAGAGTATGCACAGGAACCTGGTTAAGGATAGCAGTCAGCCTGGTGGGAGAAAGGAGGAAGAATCAATATGATCAGTCCCTAAAAAATAGGTGATAATTAAGGAAAAGTAGCTTAAATCACATGGTAGGATTGTGCGTTTTTTTGTTTGCATGTGTGAGAATGGACACTTGTTTTAGTGGAAAGACAACTCTAAAAGACAAAAAAGGCATAACTATTCTTTTCCTGCAGGCCAAGTAATGTCAGGAGGCTTTTCTGTGAGTTGGGTCATACAGAAATATTTGGTCACTGCACTCTGCTTACATGAGTGTGTAAAGGAGTGACATTCACAAAGATCTTTTCAAAACATTCCTCTCTGCCAAAGGGGGATACCATTGAAGGAATACCGCAAAAAGAAGGAATATGCACAGGAACACCACTAAAGCAAAGGAATGTTATTGCAAAAATTTAGCACACTAATGGACATTGGAGTACATATTGAGGTGGGTAGGTTCATTCAGGACAATTTGAGAGTATTTAGTTCCTCAGATGTACTTAGCAGCATACTTATGCAATTGATTTCTTCACTAGCAAAGCCCTTCCCTGCTCTTCCTGACACCAGGTCAGTCTTGCACAGAACAACGTTTTGACACAGTTTGACACAGAACAACTTGTGTTGCCATGGGCATTTATGGGCCAAAATCATTAACTTACTCTTGACTTTAAAATGCCTCTCAAAAAACTGACAAAAGCCAAGTAAATAAATCAGCCCACATCATGCAGGTCAGTATAGAGCTGTGTAGAGCTGTCTTTGGTAGAGTAGAACAATATCCTAAAATAGCCTTGCCAATGAAGGAAACGCTTCCTATGAATAGTTCTTAAGGGTGAAGTTACACAAGGCAGCTAAGTCAATCACTACCAAAAGAAAAGGTCCTGCTCCTCCTCTCCTTTCATCTTGTTTTCTGGCTCTATTTTTTGCTTAACCAATTTGACTCAACAGCTATATGCTTCTTTTCAGGGAGTAAGAAGAGACATATTGTTTTACTGTTTTCATGACAAGTCCACTCATTGTTGAGCTCCAGAGACCGTATAATGGAAGAGGAACAGTAGACTGCTGAAAGCAGAGAGGAAGATACCTGCCCTATATTTCATATAACTTCACCCTAAATATCTCTGTGGATATCACAGGCATCTGTTTGCGGTACAGTATAGACCTGACACTTTACATGTAATAGACCTTAGAACTCACTTCCCTGAACAACAAATTATAAACATCTCTACTCCTAACCACATCACACTTACCCTATAACATCTGAATGTCAGCAATGTCATCCTTCTGTATTCTCCCTTTTGTTGAGAAAAAAAAAGGTCTTATATCCTCATTATACCATTTGCTTTGATCAAACAGCTGAAAATATATCCTTCATTATGTGATTTCAGCCTGTGTTAATCATAGGCATCTTTCTGACTCCTCCTTACAAATACACCACTCAAACAATTAGTCATGCTAGGGAAGGGAAAAAGATGGTGAGCTGGTTGGAGATTACTAGTATGCCAGATACATGCAGTTCTCAATTGAGAAAATGGTAAGGTGGAGCAGAATGAAGAGCTCTGACATTTATTTTCAAGAAGTTTTCACATATTTTCTCTGCAATTACAGTAATACGCTTTTAAAATTAATTTGCGTAAAATAATGTTGCTTTTTTCCATAGGTTGATAGAACCACCTAGAACTTAATCTGACTCTCACGCTAAACCATGATTAACTTTAATTGGTGATGGAAACTGATTATAGATTTGTCTCAATGTTGGCATAACCAATTGCTTTTGGAAGAGACAAGATTTATAGACCTCTGAGTTTAAACCTTTGTTTACAGCTGATGGGAAACAGGAATCTGAGTCAGTCTTATTCTTACAAAGGAGTGAAAAGCTAAAACTGGCAAGGACCTACGGGCAGCCAGAGCCATTTCAAGAAGAGGGGAGAGAGGTCAGAAAATATACTCCAAGAATGTGGTTTCATTACTGGATTAAGTGGTTATAAAACTGGGCTGCTGCCACAAATAATGTTCCTCCTCCCTTCTTGAGCTCTCACACTTGCACAGCTACAAAGTCAGATCACTCTCTGACTGAGGTGAAAAACAAGGGATTTATTTATCCACAGTCAGCTCTCTCACACTTTGACTCACTGAGAAGGCACACAAACCCAATGCTGATGCAAGTGATAATTGTGAAAACTACCCTAAGGGAATACAATGGAGTTTCAGAAGGTCAGAAACTCTCAACATTATTGTCCAATGCAAATAAGCAGTGTGGTCCCTCCTCTCAGGAAAGTACTGGTTTGTTTCTCTAAGCAGGTTCATAGCCTCATCTAACTCATTGTAGTGATTTTAATTTCTTTGTACCATTTTGAAAAATCTAGATTATGTTTTGTTTTAATGACAAGTTAATAAACCATATTTATGATTCTTAAGGCTATTGTTATGTTTTCCCACCTGCTGTGCATAGTTTAACAATTCTGGATAATGCATAAGCCACTCAGTTCCATAACTTTCTTTATTGTGCCCTGGATTCTGTGATGCATTGTACCACATTTGTCTCAGTTGGTGAGTGTCACTCACTGCAGTAGGCCACAGAGTAATTTTCCCAGCCTAAAGGAATCATGTGCAGGTGAAAGCTGCCATATGTATTGCTGTGCTACTGACCTTCACAGAGCCAGGATATCACTTCTGAAAAATATTGTGACTTCCCAATGTATCAATGTCCATGAACTATAACAGCATGGAAATTCCTTACTGGCCAGTTTAAATAAAAATTAACTTTAGAATGTTAATTAGTTAACATTATTTAGCATTTTTGCCCAGGCTTCTGTGAGCTTTAATTAATTATGGATGCCAATATGTTCAATGAGCTGTTATGGATGTCAATGACTAGCCCAGCTGAAGAATGTCTTACATGTTTACCTATATTTTCTTTTTTTTAATTTGGCCACTCTCTTCATTTAGTCCTGAAAAAAGTATTTGTGCTGAAAAGGTTTTGATAAAAAAAAAAAATTGCCATTGGCTAAATGCTCCTGCTTAGATATTAACTTAATGTTGCAATTTACCCTACTTGGGACTGAGCCCTATGTAGTCGCTCACTCACCCTCCCCACCGCTTGAGGGAATAGGGGAGAGATAATATAATAATAATATAAGTCTTGAGGGTCAAGATGGGGACAGGAAGATATCATTCAGCAGTTATTGTTATGGGCAAAACAGACTTGACTTAGGGAAAACTAATTCGATTTATTAACAATAAAACTGAAGTAGGACAATGAGAGAGAAAAGCAGATTTTAAGAGCACCTTCCCCCCACCCCTTCCTTCTTCCTGGGCTTAGCTTGATTCCTGACTATTTCCAAAGTCCTTGTGGCACAGGGGGAGAATAGGGAATGGGGGTTATGGTCAGTTCATCACATGTCACTTTACACCTCTCCTTCCTCCTCGGGGGAAGAACTCCTCAGATTCCTTTCCTGCTCCAGCATGGGGTCCCTCCCATGGGCTACAGTCCTTCATGAACTGCTCCTGCATGGGTCTTTTTCCATGGGGTACAGTCCCTCAGGAACAGGCTGCCCCAGCAAAGGCCCTCCAGGGGCCACAGCCTCCTTCAGGCATCCCCCTACCCCAGCATGGGGTCCTCCACAGGCTGCAGGTGAATCTCTGCTCCTCTGTGGGCCTCCATGGGCTGCAGCGGGACAGCCTACTTCACCATGGGCTGCACCACAGGCTGTTGGGGAATCTCTGCCAGGAGCAACATTACTCCTCCCTGTCCTTCACTGACCTTGGCATCTGCAGCCATTCCTGTCACAACAAATTCTTCACAATCAGGCTCAGGCAGATGCCTCCCTCCTCTCCTCTCCTCTCCGAACCTCTTCGAACCTCTCCAAATCTCTTTCTCTTTTCTCTTCTCTATTCTCTTCTCTTCACTGGGCTAGCCCAGGCCAAGCCAGGCCAGGCCCAGACAGCTTCCTGATGGTGCCCGGAGCATAAGGCCCAGGCCTCCTCCTCTCTGCCCAGAGTTTTGTTTTATTTTCCTTTTCTTAAATATATTATCACAGACACATTATCACAATCACTGATTGGCTTGACCCTGGCTAGCAGCAGCCCTGGAGGCAACTAGGTCCACAGGACAAAGGGGAAACTTCTAGAAGCTTCTCGCAGAAGCCATTGCTGTAACCTGCACTGCTACACAAACCCAACACACTTGTGCAGGGAAATGGAATAAATAAATTCTAATGTCACAAGGTAATGATAGAGAAAGTAGACTTTGAATAAATTTCCCAGTTAACTAGAAATCATATAAGATGATGTCTTAAAGCCACTTTCTCGGCAACTCAGAGGATGTCAAGCTACTATCTCGAAGACTATTGATTAAGATAGCCTTAATGTAATTTACTTTACTAATCCAGCTATTGCCTTGCTCTATGTATATGCTGGTAGCCTTGTAAATTTCTTTCTTACAACAAATTTACTTAGTTTTATCTCACATGTCTTTATTCAAGAAATTCTTCAGCTTCCTTGTGAGTATCTGAGACTATGAAAAAGTTTAAAGTCTGGCTAGATATTTTGGGTTAACCTAAG
Organism: Tetrax tetrax; assembly: GCA_009806455.1. Lineage (NCBI taxonomy): Eukaryota > Metazoa > Chordata > Aves > Otidiformes > Otididae > Tetrax > Tetrax tetrax. Next base: position 240,759 of record WHYT01015596.1, on the reverse strand, counting down.
TTAGTAGTTATGTTTCACTGCTGTTGTAACTTGGAAAACCAAGAGGATCAGATCCCAAAGCTGCACTCACAAGTCGGTTCCACTTATAACTCATTTATCTGAAGTTTTCTCATTTCTGAACTCTTTTTAATCTGGTAATGTCTTAAATCTCAAGGCATTCAGATCGGTCTGGATACTCCAAGTCTTACTGTGCAGTCAGTTCTAGTATTTCCAACTTGCCTTAATCTTATACAGTATACAATAGAAAATCGCACTGATCTAGAGTATTAGAAGCACTTCCTTGGCTGCTTTGCCCCCTAGGCCTTCTAACTGCTTTTGTTTTCCCCTCTAAGTGTGCCTCAGTGTGTTTTCTCCCAGTCTCAAGTAATTTGTAATCTGTAAAGACTACAGGGACTTTATTTTTTAATATGAGAATGAGTTTACAAAGTAGATTTTGTCAATATAAAATGAAACAGTTCTTTAACAGCAGCTGTGGAGCAGTTGTTATTTCATAGTTGATTAGTTGTGAAATATTCAAAACAGAAGAACAAGAAGCTCCAGTACAGCTTAAGAATATACTGTCTCTTTCCGTTCATTAGCACAGAGTAACCCTTAAAAAAAATAGCGTCTCAACGCACTATTATCCTTCCAAGTGCATAGCTGCAGAAAAAAAAACAGTACTCAAATAATAATGGAAAAATAAGTTGGTTTTAATTAGCACAATATGGGCTGCAAATATCATTAACGAACTATGTTTAATTTACTAATTTAAACTTCCAGCACAAAGAGAACTTATTTCAAACTCTTAACTGAATTCCCAATTATCTACTAGTAGGCCAGGGAGAGAAAAAGAAAAGTGTGTCTCTGCTTGCAGTGTAGCCATTTCAGGATGAGATTGGTGGATAATTTGTTCTCTCAAGTCACCGCTTCCATCTCAACTCAGTGAAGACCTATACTGAGGGATTGCCTTGCCTCAACATCTGGCAGTCCCAATGGAAGGTTTCTAAGAAGAACATACTGATATGAGGCAAATGATAAAGGTAAGCCCCTGAATGATCACACAACATAGTATCACGTAGAAGTATTTGAGGTAGTTCCAGGTAACTTGGCATGGTTCTTTGGCACAGGGTAGTAGCATGAAGAGGCAGGTCCAAAAGCAGTAGAGTTTTATCACTGTGATGCTGTAGCTGAGCTAAATAGCATTGACCTTAATTTGTCTCAGCCTGGAAGCCCTTGATACTGCAACGCCAATGCAGTTCTTGGATAGTCCTTAGAAGTTTTATTTATTGGTATGAAATGTATAAACAATAATAAATGTCTACTATGTACAGTCATCTTAATGAAGCAGATAATTCAGCTCCATCTATTCTTTTTTTTTTTTTTTTTTTTTTTTTTTTT